>JAZBGY010000893.1:0-35879 GCA_037414755.1 Lydus trimaculatus | reverse complement strand
TTCAAATGATCAAAAACTCCCATTTATAAAGAAAGTGTACGGTTAACACCTCAATAGTATGTAATTGTCGAAATCGGGATGACTGCTTTGCTGTAAATGCGAGAAACGAATGTCAGTTGGAGTTGCATAACGCCAACGTAAAGTTAAACGTATACAAGGCTAGTGTTCCATTCAACTGATCAAAAACTTCCATTTATAAAGACAGTGTATGGTTGAAACCTCATCAGTATGTAACTGTCGAAATCGGAATGACTGCTTTGCTGTAAATGCGAGAAACGAATGTCAGTTGGAATTGCATCACGCCAACGGTAAAGTTAAACGTATACAAGGCTAGTGGTCCATTCAAATGATCGAAAACTCCGATTTATAAAGAAAGTGTACGGTTAACACCTCATTAGTATGTAACTGTAAAAATTGGCATGACTACTTCGCTGTAAATGCGAGAAACGAATGTCAGTTGGAGTTGCATAACGTATACAAGGCTAGTGGTCCATTCAAATGATCAAAAACTCCCATTTATAAAGAAAGTGTACGGTTAACACCTCAATAGTATGTAACTGTAAAAATCAGAACGACTGCTTGGCTGTAAATGCGAGAAACGAATGTCAGTTGCAGTTGCATCACGGCAACTCTAAAGTTAAACGTATACAAGTCTAGTGTTTCATTCAAATGATCAAAAACTCCCATTTATAAATAAAGTGTACCGCAACACCTCAATAGTATGTAACTGTAAAAATCGGGACGACTGTTTGGCTGTAAATACGAGAAACGAATGTTGACTTTTACAAAACTTTTCTTCTTCCCTATCGCTACAAATTGAAAATCTTGGAACACTTGGAACACATACAACAGGGTAGTATAACTGTGTTTATTTACCCAATTCGTAATTATGCCCTCTAATAGCTTAATTCTTTCTTGAAATATCAACTTGTAAAAATGTTCTGCAGGGTAATCATTTATAAAAGTTTGTTAGATCATATTTTCCCAAAAATTTCTAGTTTTAAGCTGAATTAATGCTGAAAATAGTGTGTGTATGTGTGTGAACCAGTATTATGTATGGTTTCTTTTACTATCAAATTACGACATTTTGTAGATAATAAGGATTATTGAATTGTGTGTAAAAGAATTCCATTAGGACAAAGCTGGATTATTTCAATATTATGATCTCTTTATATCTTTTAGCACTTAATAAAATAACTCACCAAAAGACTGGATTTTCTAATTTGTGACACATTGGTTATTTCTAGAAATTTCCTTTTCAATGATTGAATTTTGTTGTATTAACGTTTAGCGCCCAAATGGGCATCTACTAATATGATGGCGTTTTGTAATTGTACCATCTACAATTTTTTTCTGCTCCTAATGGGGCAAATATTAAGATTGTGTTGAGCTAGTTTTACTACCAAATTCTCAAAGATATGCCTCAAAGTTGTAATTCTCTAATTCATGTGAGCTGATGGATTATATTCGTGTTGTAACACTACATATCCGTATCAACACACAATTTTAACTTGTTAATTGCTTTATTTGCTTCTATATTTACTATCTAGTAGTTGTTGTGATATTCACTAAGCCTTAATTCGAAAATTTATGATATTTTACGAGAGTGCATCCGTATTGTATGTACGTGAGTACTTTTAACAGCCAACTCAAAGAGTGTTTATTTGAATTGTGTTCAAATTCTTTTCCTCTTCAAATTCTGGCTTATAAATTGGATGAATTGATGCATCTTTCTATGCATTCAAAAATACCACTTTAACATCAGTTTAGTTTAACTCTCTCTCTATATGTATAGGATTCATGGTTGAAATATGGTCAGTGATCGAAATCTCCAATTTGTAGATAAGAGAAAAAAAACAAATAAAACTATACAGAGACCCTTCAATAGTACGATAGTCGACAAATAAGAAAAACTACTAGTCTGCAAATACGAAAAACTGTCTATTTTAAAAAACATCACTACAACCGAAAAGCATTGACATAACCTTCAGTTATTATCAATTAACTGAACGGTAGTCTACAAATAAGAGAAACTACTGGCTTGCAAATACGAAAAACTGTCATTCAGTTATGATGATTAAGCCGATGAAGTAGTGTGTGTATAGGGTAATGGGCGCAATAAAACTCTTTGACATATGGAAGAACTAAAGTTTCTCTATAAATGGGTGCTTACTGCCTACTGACCATAATTTTTGGTCAATTCAATAAAACCCAATCATCTTAATTCTGTTGATTAGGGTAATTGTTAGAAATTGCTTTGCAACGTTGCTAAAGTTCCGGATATGGGTCACATCATCAATGCGTGCATAAAGATATTTACAAAAAATCTTAATTCCACAACTAAATTTTATACGAGCGATAATAAACTTTACGAAATACCACACTAGATTTTATTATCAACGCAAAAAACACACACACAGTGTAAAACAACCCCTATACAAAATCGATAAAGTGTGCTTGTGCCTCAGAACGATGGATTATAGACATCAACATCAACTTGGTCGTTATTTTAAATGAAATTGCTTTATATCTTTTCACATACATACATATGTACATAAAAAACGACACATACACACTTTTACATAAGGAATTCAACAAAAAGTCATTCCAGGATTTTATGTTAAATTAATGAAATGACAAATATATGAATTGGAAATACATCCGCCATCAAACTGAATCATATAAAAATGGCAGGAAATAGCAGAAAACAGCAAAATATAGGTCACAGTTTTTGATGAATGTTATCTCTATAAATACATACAGGCCCAAAAACAAAGGGGTTACAGCCGGTGCAAATTACTGGGGCCTTGGTTATTTGTGCTGGGGCACAGAATAGCCTCCGACATCGTTGTAAAAATAAGGAAACTTCATTTTCTGGGGCCCGTGGAAAGATTTTACCGGAGCCCAATCGCGCTCTTGACGACCCTGTAAATACATACAGGTGGTCTCATATCATGTACAACCTTCCAGTGAGAAAAAACACAGAATTTTGAGGGCAAGATGTTGTTTCCATAAAAGGGCAACTGTAGCTCCTTCACTCTGAATTGTGTGATGCCATGGTTTTCGGTAAATTAGAATCGATGTTGAACTAAACAAAGTGATCTCTAGTTGTTGCAACATACATAACGTACACCTTTACGTGAATCATCCTGTATATAATCTTAAAATCTATCTAATATTGTAAGCGTATTATACGTCAACTTCGAGTAGTAACGGAAGATGTAATGGAATATTAGATTAATTAGCGTTTCCTTAATTAGCACTGTACACAAGGTAATATTTGCATTTCAACTAGAACTGAGGGTGGTTTGTACAGTGTGGTGACAGTTGATGGTAGTCACTAACAGTTGTAGTAATAGGTGGTGGTGGTAGTGGTGGTGTTGATGGCAACTATACCACCACCATCATTACTATTACTATCAGCACACATCCCTGTTCTCATTTCTGAATATACAAACTTACTAAAGTAAGTATTACGTAGGAAAATTGCTTCCGAATAGGTTATACAAACACGATAAATTCAACGGATTAAAGTCTGAAGATGAACGTTACGATGAAAACGGAGACAGAAAAGCCCTATATCTATGGTATGTATGTATGTATACATATATACGTAGAAAGATAGATAAACTAAGTTTAAAACGAAACCATCTTGAGAGAAATTCAATTTTTACACTGATTCCACTCTATTCAACAAATACCAATAGAGGAATTTACTGATTTTATGTTGGTATTTCTTTAAAAAGCAAACGCATCCTTGTAAATACAAGATTTACCAAGAAAAACAATAATAATAATCATAATAATTATAGAAGGTAGGCTCAATTATGATAATAGAATATCATGGATTAAGTGACGTCATGCGCAATTAGATGCGCACACTGTTACAATTGACATCTGTCAACTAGAAATTTAGGTTAGATTTAATTCATGGAAAAGCCGCCGCCTATTTTGGTCAAATTTAATTATGTGCACATGTGCAGTCTCCAAGGCGCATGTGTCACTTTTAAAGACGGCAACGAACACTGCCTATGTTACTGAAAGTTTTCCCACTATTGCGCAACTTTAGTCGCTAGACGACAAGGATTGTCAACCCGCTCCACTCTCTATAGGATTGGTTGATCTTATAGCAATCCATTATGTAGTGGATGACGTCACTGACAATTGCGCTATCAACAAACTCTATACGACAATCTACTTTAACACACTAGATTCATAATTAAGATTTTTGTGGACCAATTGCATTCTAACGGTCTGGTAGATATAAAGATGGCAATGATATTACTGGTCGTCTATATAAACAGCCGCTGACGTCACAAACCTAAAGCATTGGTCAATCAGTCCTGTAAAGATAAAGCGGGTTGACTTTCTACATTGGTAGTGTTCGTTGTCGTCTTTAATAGTGAGACATGCGCCTTGGAGACTTATTACACATGTGCAGTAGGTCTCCAAGGCGCATGTCTCACTATTAAAGACGACAACGAACACTGCCATTATTTGCAACATCTGAGCAGTGTTGCCACTTGACGATTTTCCGTCAGATCTACCGGATACTTGGTAGCGACAGCACTGTTAACAACTTGTAATACGCATGTGCGCGTCCCGCTTTAATTGCCAGCGTCCAGCAAACTAAAGTTGCTCAATGTAATCGATCCTTTATAAAATAAAAAAACATTGATTTATGTTGATAGTGTTGTTGTCAGTAATTTGTTTGATACAAACGTTATCACTATTTCACTACTAACTTATCAATAAAAAAACCGTTATAATTGATTACCATAATCCAAAAATCAATTCATAAACAATAACAAAATGAGCAACACTAATAGTATAGTACATACAGGATGTAATATTAAATATGACACAGTCAGATTACTGTTTTCAATTAAAATATGTTGATAGTGATAATAATGTGAATTATTATCATTTTGTAGAATCCAAACGAAATTTTGCAAATACATAAATATCAAGCATAGATAGAGGGAGAGAGAGGGGGCGGGGGGGCAATAAACTAATTACAATCAATATTTACAACCATGATTATCTCGTAGAAATATTAGCAAACATTGATGCAATACACATAAATATCGACAATGTAACAAGATATGAATCAATATTTTCAAATTCCCCGCTATTGTAATGCATAACTTGTCATAAATATCAATACATAACCTCACATTTCAACAGCGACATCTACATTTATGACTTTAATCCAATACAAATACTACCATCTTGTAAGATATGTATTGTTGATTGTCTACATCTAGGCGTAATGTATTACTGGTTGCCTAGTTGTTGTTTTTTTTTTTTTAGTAAAGTAGAGTTGTTGGTGAAAATGTCCTCTAATTATTCGATGTTTTATAAATCTTTTGATATATAGAGACACTACTAGTACAGATAAGTGTGATCTCGTGGGAAAAGTCCTTTTTCGATCATTTCGACTACAGATGACCACGTCACCACTACTATTGTATGTCCCATGAGACGCTGACACTACTAACAGCCAAATACACACACAGACACAAGTTTAGTTGTTGTCGTTTCATAGTCAATAGTGTTCCGGTGGTACAAACAAAGATTAAATCGCATCTATAGACATAGATAGATAGATAAGAGAGAGAGAGAAAGAGAGGGCGAAAGAAATCCCTTAGAGATCGGACCAGGACGAGATTTATCCGTCTTTTCTTCTTCTATTTTTTTTTTGCTGGTTAGTAGTAGACAGAAAAAGAAGAAGGATAAAAGAGTAGTTTTGTGTGTGTATTGGAGAGATGATATCAAAGACCAGATTTATTTATAACTTGGTGAGAATTTTTCGGAAATTATTTTTTGTGTTTTGTGTTCACAAACAGATGGATTTGTTGTTGTTGTTGTATCTTTCCCCACTCATCGATTCCTCTTCTATAATAGTGGACATGAAAGGAATTCTAAACAGTAGCAAACATACACACACACTATTATCGCATCTTTTGCACATTATTTTTTGTGCGCGCCACTTCATAAATGTATTTACCGCCAGTTTATGTACGTTTTTGTTGTTGCGTTTATGCTCCTACTCATCATCTTTATCGAATAACGCATATATAAAACGAACGAAAACGCTATATTTCTCATCTCTATCGATTACATTCACCTAAATGCGTTGACGTCGTGGTGTGTTGTTATACATCTTGATCCCACCGCTGCCGCTGCTTGAGGTAGACAACTATATAGCCCTATTCATATATATTACACATACACCACTTCTCTAGATTTCATCTGTCCAATTCTACGACTTCAATAAATATCTAGAAAGAATATAAAGTAGAAAAGGATAGGAAAAGTTTTTTGGTTAAGAATTTAAGGTTAAATAACAATGGCGGTAATAAAATGGCTACCTAACCTATAATTGTATACTAATTAGCTGGAATTGTGGAACAAACTTAATTATAGTAATCGTAACATCGAGCTTCTCTTAACTTTTTTTTTTGTTGTTGTTATTCTAGTGATAGTGATAGGAGGGTTAAGGGGGGACAATAACCATAAACCACTATTTCAATTTTTATGAATTCAAGAATCAATACGGTTACCATGGGGGCGATTTTTTAAACATTTTCTGTCATACAACTTCGACTTTCCACCGTCATCACACTACTACTACCATTACCGCCATCCACCCTCTCACTGTATATGGTATATAACCCCTATGTGTTGTCCCAGTTCGCCATTAAATATTGAAACGCCATTAGTCTGACTATAGCTATATCTATAATATATTGAACGATGACGATGAAATTCCAACTGAAAACCTCGAATTTCCAATGTAATGTCGCAATTTGACTCTTTAACTGTAACATCTTCCCCTTCACCACCCTTACACACACATATATAGGGGTTGTAACTTCTATATAATCAAAATAATACCAACATTTAGTACGATTTTTTTTTTGCTAGTACTCTATCTCTTTCTATCATTAGTCTTAATTTTGTTAATTAAAAACTCTAACCCCCTTTCAGTGTGTAATTAATATCAATTAATTTAAATGTGGTGGTGGTGGTAGTGGTGGTAGTAGCAGCTAAAAGATCAGGTAGGCTATGATAACAACCAAAACAAAAACAAAACAAAAATCACGCTTCATTTGTTTTCATCTCAAGCGTTATAGTGGCATTAGATAAGATTGCAAAAAAGGGGTGAGTTTTGTGTGTGTGTGTGTGTGTGTGTATGAATTAAAAGTTCTTTTTTTTGGGGTGGTTGTGTGTGCAAGATTCAATTGTTTAACTTGAGGCGGTTAATTTCTTTTCTGTCCTACCGTGTCTCTCTCTCTCTCTCTCTATCTGGTTTTGATGGTGGTAAATGTAATTTTGTAATTAATGAAAATAACGGTGAGAGGGTGGTAAGGGGTGTGTAGATAATTAACCCTGACATTATTGTGAGATACGTACGTTTTGTTTTTTTTTCTGTGTGTATATGTGTGTAATAACTTTGTTTCTAATCAACAAATGGAAATCTTTGCTATTATTCTTATTATTACCAACCTAATAAAACGAAATTCTACTATTTCTCACCTGTAATAGCGTAATTAATGTCATAATATCAATTGTTGTTGTCAGTAATAATCGTATGTTTGACGGATATTGGCCGCCATTTATAACCTATATTTTTTGGAATTCCCCCCACTACTTACACGCAACAAAACTGAGTGTGGTGTGTAGACTACCACATTGTACGTCCGAATAAAGACACCAGCTGCAAGTTAGCTAGTTGGAATAATAAGTGCCAACTTAATTGGCAAAAAAGCACCAGTATGTTTTCTTTAGTGTTGTACGAGCCGAGGGTGGGTATAGGGTTTAATTAAAAATGGAAAGGGGATGAGAGACTTGATGTAATTATACCCTCTGCATCTTTAATAACCAGTTTCGCCAGTATAACGCCCCAAAATCAAAGTAAAAAGCGTCAAAAAAAAATTTATTTTTTTTATTGTTGATCAAGATTGTTCTTTATGTTAGAAAATCTATTGATTTTTCTCTTTGATACATCGTTTTCTCTACAACTCTAAGGGTTGGTGGTGGTGGTGGTGGTTTATTTACTTCTTTGGTGACGTAATCAAATTAATTTGTTTCCTTCAGGATAGAGGAACATGAAATCAATTTGGTATTGCGGGTTGTTGTACGTAGAGTAGCGTGTTGTAGAGTATCTATATGGTAGAATAAAGAAGGGTCGTGGCGGTGGTGGTGGTGGTGGTGCGTTTTTCGACTCAGTAAAATTGCAATAAAGAAAGAATAGAAAGAGATAGATTGAATGAATATAAGGGTGAAACTAAATTGGCAATTGCTCCAAGTTACCTTCACCCACACACCCACACCCACACATATACACATTCACCCTCTAAACTGTCAGATACTATATCTATATTTAGTTGTGCTTCTGGCGGGAACAATTTACAAGAAAATCCTTCAGGACTTTTTCGCCTTGTCTATCTTTCTCTTTTCTATTATCACATCACTACCATGTGTGTTAATCACTCATTCAAGTGTGCAGAATTGGGCAATAGCATTCAGAATTTTACGGAAATTGATGATAATTTTGGCCTTTCATATGTTTCGCTATTAATTCTAATCTCAAGACTAAGCCTACTTTGATATTTCGCATTGTAACTCTGTTATCATTGGTGGTGGTGGTGGTGGTGGTGGTGGTGGTGGTGGTGGGTAGTAGTAGTCCCTTGAGTATAGAGATTATATCTTTCAGTGCTCTTGAAACATTAATGGTTTTTTGATTTAAGCTCGGCATGATGTTATACATTCTGATAATACCGGAGGGGTAGAAACAGAAAAAAAATAAATAAACAACAACAACAATAAACCAAATCCGGAAATAACAACAGAGTTACAATAACAAAAGAGAGAATTATTTAGTTTCAATCAGTTATTTTCGGTGGTATTTGTTTGTAAAACAGTTACACAAAAGGAATTTTCAATATTTCTATATAAAATAGGAAATATAAGGGATGAAAGAGAGATAGACTAGATCTATGTTAACAATTTGTGAATAGAATTTTGGGTGTGTAACCACGATCACCAAGATTATTACGATTACAATACAATTTACCACTTCCTCATCATCAACCACACCCCCCTTTTACCAAAACTGCAATTATCCTAATTGTAAATAGGAATCGGGTTGATAATAATAATAATAATAATAATAATAATGTTGTCCACGTTCCTCTAAACTACAAAATTCGTATTTTGCGGTACAATTGCACATTCTCTACTGGTAAGTAAGACATTGATTGTGGTTGTTTTGGGACAAAACGTAATTAACGTTAGCAACGCCATCTCTACGAATAACGGATAATTGGTGGTAGAAATAGTTGAAAGATGTAAACTTAGTCATCAATAGCTTTTACAATCATTGTTATTTTATTACTCATACAGATAGTAGAGTTAGAGAAGGAGAATAAATCCAGGTGTAAACGTAGTGATTTTTTCATATTTTCCAATATTTATGAAATCTCTTGTATTTAATTTGAAAGCGCAAGATGTCATTAATAATTTTTCGATAAATCTAAAATAATTAACGTGAATATAAGGAGACGAAGAAGTAAAGAAGATGGAGAAGAAGAAGAAGAAGAAAAAAAATTGGGAATGAAAAGGCTGTTGCAGTCCAATCAACCGATAATTTATTGAATTTAATGGCACTTATTGTTGTCTTTTGTTCGTGATTTTTATAAATATCAACAACGAAATAAAAATGGTACTTCTGGAATACATCATTATTTTTTTCATCTTTATCAGATAAGATCTGATTGAGTAGCAAAAATGGTATATTCTACCTCATCTACCTTCATTAAGGGAACTTACAATTTGTTCTAGAAGGTTTAAATTGATGATGCCGATCCTAATCCATTTTTTGAATTTTGGTGGATGCGCCGGGTGTAGTGGAAAATTTGGTTGCGCCACCCCGACGGATTCGCTAAATTCAAATTTCACCGCTCAAAGTAGATTAGGATCGAAGCATGCGCGCGGCGCCTCCACCAAATTTTCAAAATTTTACACGGTACTCCCAGCGCATCCACCAAAATTCTAAAAGTGCATTAGGATCGCCGTCACATAACTACTTAACACAGTTAACATTCACAAAGGAACATGACAATTTTTGCATCGTGTGCAAAATCGGTGTCCAACCGCCTGATTTGCTGAAAGTGCCTTAATTCATCAAGAACAGCTCAAAATTTTGAGTGTCTAAGGATATGGCATGCTGTATCTTTGCAAAGTTTTGCAAATCTTTGGTGAACGCATGAGAAGAAAAAACTGGAATTTTGGAAGAAGAGCATATGGCTTCGTCAGCAAAACAATGCATTTGGCTTACCTGTGAAGTAGCAGTTAAGATCTCTTTGTTTGATCGTTTTGCTATATCTCCAAGATGAAGTCTGGTATTTGACAAACATACCTGCAGCATTACTTTGAACAATGGTAGAAGTCTTGCATATACAGAATGAGTCAGGCGAAGCTACAGCTTCCGTATTTTGTAGAGAAACAAAACAAAACCACAAGGAGTACTCTGTCTAAAAATGACTTGACAGCAAAATGGGCCGCATTGAATAAACGGTCATTATCTCTTAGAACCTATTCATAAATGGGTAAAGAACCACTAAAGCTGAAACTGCGAAATGTTTGGATTATGACAAAAAAATTTCGTTTTCAAAAATCGTCATTTTCATTGAAAAAAATCGAGATAGATTGCAAATTTTTCGTAATTTAAATCGAAATTCGATTAATAAACAAATAGTGATAAGAAGAAGCATTGCGATAAACAAGTGGCGATTGTTTAATGGAAACATCGCCGGCTTACTTTAAAGAAATAAAAACCTATAAAAAAGATGTATTTCAAACGATTCATTGCACACTTCAGCAGATCTTACAATGAATTCAATGTCAAGATAAGATAATCAGTAGAACTGACCTCTAAAAGTAGGTCAATTATTATTAATTAAAACACGAAACGTCGAAAAATATTTGATTTTTTTCAATGAAAATGACAATTTTTGAAAACGAATTTTTTTTGTCATAATCCAAACATTTCGGAGTTTCAGCTTTAGTGGTTCTTTACACATTTATGAATAGGTTCTAAGAGATAATAACCTTTTTTTTTTCATTTTAGAAACGCTTTAATCGATAAAAATCATTTTTACACAAAGTACTCTTTATCCTTGTGTTTTTGTTGCTTTTATCTAAGAAATACAGAAACTGTAGCTTCGTCTGACTCACCCTGTAGAATTGCATGATTCTAACTATTCCGTATCGCTCTACCTCAACGATTTAGTATTCTTCAACATGGAAAAGAGTCACAGTTGGAGATGGGGAGTTGTTACAAGAATTGTTCCACCGTTCTTTTTTGTACGTACTGTAAATAGAGAGGTACAGACAACCAAAAAAACACTCGATGTTTTGTTTGTTTGTCCGTTTTTTCCTTTCTATCTAAATAAAAATCATCTCTCTTTATCGATTTTTGTAAATTAAACATTACCTAAATCTTAGTATTTTGTAAATAAAACAAATCATTAATCATTCGCTTTCGTTTTGTTTAAATCTTAAAATAATTAATGTGGAAAAAACGATGAATCTACTACCTCTCGGTGCACATTCAACCGTTAATTTATTGAATTTAATTGTTAAATACAGCTCCTTGTCTTTGTATTCTACATCTATCTCTTTTAAAGTTTTCCAGTTTTCTATTAGAATTCTCTACAATAGCTCCACTATCACACAACAACCAACTATAAAGATAAAAGACTGTGAATATTTAAATGAGGATGAAGATGAAGAAGTAGTAGTAGTAGCCAAAAATAGAACTAGTAGAGCAGTAAAACAAAAAAATTACATCAACTTCAATGTAATAACAATATCACCAAACATAAATTACATTACTGCTTATTTGTTTTTCCACTTGATATCTAACCAGTGACGATGTTATCACAATTTAGTTTACAATTGTTCAATAAAAGGGGTTGAATGTAATTTATCTAATAGTGGTAGGTAGGTTGGTAGTAGTAGTGTTGAAAATTAAAAGCAATTTTCTTTTCATCTACTGTAAAAGTTTATTTGTTTCCATCACGCCATCTACTTCTTTTTTTTTGCTTTGCTTTGCCTCCCCCCCAATATGTTAAAAACAGAGATAGTAGATAAGGTTTTAGACAAATAAAATAGAGATAGAACCAACTTTTAATATGCTCAATTTTCTTTAACTTCCACCGTATTTCGTAAAAGTTAATTTATTAGATGTTTACATTAACGGTTTATTTTCCATGTAACCGATACGATTAATCTTCCCTTACACTTCACAATTTTAAAACAAAGAATATATACCATAAGCAGTCTATATAGAAGATAAGAAGAAGCTAAATAGATGTCGTCGCTGCAAATATAGATTAAGAGAGTTAGGGGATGGTAGAGGGTAGGTGAAAGGGCACCAAAAAAAAAGCACACACTTACGTTTTGTCGCAATTCATCTTATCATGTCTATGCTACCTTAACAACCAATAGATGTCGCTACAATACTAGCGTTTTATAGCAATCTCTTATTCAATAATACTCTTTAAAAAAAATAAAAAAAAAAAGTTGAAATCTTCAACAACTCGTAATAGTGTTGCAGTAGAGTGTAAAAGTGGAAAGTGCACTTGATTTAATAGAGAAAGACGATGACAGGAAAAAGGAAGGAAGAGTCACAAAAAAGCAACAACAACAACAACAACGCACTACAGCTAATGACACTCACTTATTCCTATATTGTAGATATAAAAGATGAACAAGAGATAAAAGAGCATCACACTATGAAACACTTTGACTTTGTTCTCTCTCTCTCTGTCTGTCTGTCTATTTGAAGCTTTAAATTGTCCTTTATTATGAATATATAGAGTACAAGTTATAATAGTAAGTGTAAGTAGTTTGAATGGCGGCAGTACGACGCTAGGCTTTGTTTCATCATCTCTTGTTAGTTTCTTATTTTTATTATTTCAATCATTAACATCAAAGTTTGATTCTATAATTATCTTAAAACATTTGAATTAAACAATTGATTTGCCATTTGAAAGACAAAAAAGTTTCGCGTACTTGTTTGTACACCGTAACACTTCAATAGTATGTTAGTGTAAAAATAAAAACAACTGCTTGCATGTAAATACGGAAAACGAATAGCAATTTTCACTTACTAATTTGCCGCACGTTACTTACTAATTTGATGCACATTACTTACTAATTTGCAGTGCATTACTTACTAATTTGCATTGCATTACTTACTAATTTGCGTTGCATTACTTACTAATTCGCAGCACATTACTTACTAATTCGCAGCACATTACTTTCTAATTTACCGCACATTACTTACTAATCTACCGCACATTACTTACTAATTTACCGCACATTACTTACTAATTTGAAATACATTTCACTTGTCATAATATAACGTTCTACTATCTGTTGAGGACGACATAGATGCTCTATAGCATGGAGTTCAGATCTGAGGATTGTGCACACCACTCTACATCTGTTTGTTTTTTTTCTATTATTTAGAGAAGAGACAAACCAGCATACTGCTGATACCTTAGCGTCTATTCTATCATTATCAAAACCCCAAGCTTCTTTCTAGCTTTGCATTCTTTTAACTCAGCTTAGTTAAGTCTTCTTGTTGTTGTCCTAACAGAAATTGATCTTGGAATTTCTTCTAACAAACATATCCCATACAGTTCTTTATTGATTGATATATCGTAAAACTTGACGCGAAATCAACCACCTGATATATCTGTAATGTTATTCTGGATTAATTACAACAACTTCCGCAGATAGCGCTAGTAGTATATTAGTGTAATAACGATAGGTAGAACTTAAAAATGTATTAACAATGGCGTATATCTAGTGGAAGTGGTAATAATACGTTACTAGCGCCATCTGGGACATTATACGAACTTGCAAGTGTAGGGGGGCTAGTCAAAACTAGGCGTTAAATGTGCCACCAAACGCTTGACAAACATACGTAAAGATTGAATAGTGGCTGATAAGTAAATCGTCAGTATTTCTTCACCTCTAACTCCCACGTTCCTCGCTAGATGTCCTTGTCTTTCTGTTTGTCATCATTTGATCTTCTTTCATAACAAGTCACTTTACTTTTCTCTAATTTGTGTATAAATCACTCTTAAAAATAGAATAAAAATACAACAACAACAAAAAAACGAAAAACATAAATATGTACATATAAAAGGTAGCTTTTAAAGTATGCTTATAGAATTTAAAAATGCTTATTTTATTTCTGCCTTTTTAATATATATAGATATAGATATAGATGTGTATTTCACTCGTTTTGATGTTCACTTGTTTTTTCTTTAAATTAGAATTCTTTCAAACAGCAAAAATCGTATAACAAGCTCCATCAACTTGTTATACACACACACACACACACAAACACATAAATAAAGAGATATTTCGATTTATAATGTCCTCCTTGTTTATTATACGATCTTTTATCCTTTTCCCAATTTTAACATTATTTTTCTGTATATTTGAATGACAAGGGTATAAATTTCTCATGAGTTTGGAAGCAATTTTAAAACATCCCTACTATTCCTTTGATCTTTCTGTTTAATTTCATGTCATATATATATAGATATAACAAAAAAAAAAACAGCAAATACAGTAACAGATTAAAACTTTTACCACCAATTAATGATAATATCCGGCTCGAAGGACCAACAATAATAGTATTATACAATAATCAAATCTATCTTTTGTTATAATACAGTTGGTAGTTCTGAATTTTCTTACTAACAACAGTAGTATTAATAGTAATAGTAGTTGTAGTAAAGTGAATATATGAAAGTTAGGGGTTGTAGATTGCTTGCAGGCATCCTAAAAATCAAATCAAACCCTTTACCATTCCTCTACTATAATCCTCCACATTCTCTCTCTCTCTCTCTCTCACTTTATCTTTTGATACAGTAGGAAATATAACGGTGGCCAGATTCCCAAAATTACATCAAATATAAATGAAACTTTATCAAAGTGAAAGAGTTAGATAGATAGATAGATATAGAGAATAAGGGTAGTTTTATGACGTCATGACGATTCTGAATTATAATTTAACAATGTAATGTTCTAAAGTGGTTTATATACCTACCTATATATGATAGAAGTTTCTGTGTGTTTGTTTTGAAGGGCTGAAAATGGGTGGGTTGAACTGTTGGTGGGCGTTTTAGGGGGTTGGTATAAATGGAGATTTTAAAAATTTACAACATTTTAACGGACTGACGTTTCAGTAGGAAATTTTACAAACTTAAATTTAATTAATCAAAAAAATGTAGAATTGCTCCTATATCCAAGACTTTTCGTCTATGAAATCTAATTTTTAGCCAAATATACTGTACGTCTCTACACACATATATTTATTAGATTTGAAGTTGAATAAATTGTAGAACTTTATAGAAATAATCAAGTTAGTAAATACTAGTAAAAGTCACAATGCGAAAACACACCACAAAGTAAACGTTTTAGTTTCTTGATTGTTGATTTCTATGTAGAAGAATGGTTGGTGGTGGTGGTTGAGATGGGTGAAATCTACAAATCTCATATTTTAAGCTTCAATGAGTCTTTTGTAGATTCACCTTATGGTTACAAATGTTTTGCCATCTCTCTATACAGCTCCAGGCTACTATTCGAATTTAGAGGAGCATGCTCGACTGGACACACTGTAGGCTTCAACAAGAATGAATCATAACGAATTAAACCTCCATCTTCTAATAGCTGGAGTATCTTTAAGCTATTCTCTTATAGAAAAGTTATCTTACCATCTTGGAATACGTTTGTTACTGTAGCCTTCAAGTCTTGTAGCGAATCTCTTCTATTGCCTGAAAACGACATTTGAGACACATTTATTCAGGTGTCAAATCGAGCGAATAAAGTCATGGGTGCATCCTCAAGATGTAGTATGGGAGTGTTTGTTTGCCCACGATTCAGATCTGCCCCTTAATCACTGTCTCCCTAATATAACGAATCATTGGGAAATAAGGGACGACTTTACTTCGTTCGATATCAGCGATGGTTTATCGACCCATTGTGACGATTCAGTTTGCATTTCTACGTCAAAACTGTCCGGTCACGTTCCATAATCTGTTATGAAGTTGTTTAAGAAGTTGGTAGTTATATGATGCCGTTCCTATGTCACTTTTGAATTTTGGTGGATGCGCCGGAGTGCTTTCTTGGTGGAAATTTGGTGGAGCCGTCGCGCGCATCCACCAAAATTCGAAAAGTGGCATAGGATTGTCATCATATAACTATTGAAGTTGTTCCTTCTGTCAAACAATAGCTGCACCCTCCGAACTCAACCTACCCTAAACGATTGCAATCTGTAGATGGAACAATTTAGAGGGAAGCATCAAACGGCATATTATTTCCACTAAACAGAGGGTGTGTTGACACATCTATAAGTTTGGGCAATCCTCAAAGCTACCCCTAAAAGTTACAATTGTCGTTTGTGAAAGTTTCGCTGCCGCCATAGTTGCTTTATGCTCAAAACTTGCTAGTTGTGCCTTTTGCCTTGTTCTAAATCTGTATTACTGACAATGAGTTCGTTTGGGCACTGCTACCCTGAATGCTCTTGGGACTACTACTACATTATCATTGAAGTTGCCAAAAAATTGCTTTGTATACCCTTTTTGGCACTTTTTATTATTAACACTTCCTTAGCTCAGAATGTTATAACATCAAAAGTGAACTAATCAGAGCATCTGCTTTCTTATAAAATTCTGCACCCTTATTGTTTTCATGTACTGTAAAGTTAAACACTTTTGTATTGAATAGGGGTGAGATATGGGGGTATTGTGTCTCGTGTCTGCGTCTAGTATTCGATAGAATTAAGGTGAAATAGAATCATAAATTTCCAACATGACACTTGTATATAGAGACGGAAAGAATGAGTGGGAAAACACCCTCTACCTCCATTTAGAATTATCATCAAAACAAATACAAATCAGTCGTGTACCTACACAGGTAGGTAGGTACAACAAACATATTACATTCCAAACAATTAAGAGACAATCCCTTTAAGGTATTAGTGTCACAGTTACGGGGAACGAAGCGACAGGATAAAAATGTCAACTTTAGAAACACACAAAACCATAAATAAAAGAAATTTTTTATATTTAAAGTATTAATAAAGATTTCTTCTTTTTTTTTTCTTTTTTTTTTTCATATAATTTAGTTGAATAAAAAATGAACGATTGTAGAAAATAATGTAGCAAGTCTCATTTGTTTCTGTAACAACCATACAACAAGAGTAGAAGAAACAAAAAAACGACAAAAGTCTATATAAGAGACAATTTTTCGACAACAGTAACACAACATACCCTCTAACACATAGAGAGAGAAAGAGAAAGAAAGAGAGAATATTAGAAGAACACCAGGTGTATTTTGCCAGGATCAATTTGCCGCGTAATTTAATGCGTCGTCTTACATATTTCAGATTTATAGTCGCTACCTAAATCAACCAACCCAACCACAGTTGTTCCTACTTATACGTATATTGTGTCTCTTTGTCTTTACTTAGTATCCAAGACTATTAAAGAATATGTCGCTCTAACCCCCTATCACCCACCCATCAGAATACAACCACCAGTGCCGCCATCTCTTCTTCATATCATACAAATAATAATTGCTTGAATGTTTGTTATTAGAAAGATAATAAAGATAGTAATTTTGAATAGATTTGAGAGGGGAATGAGAAAATTACTTTAAATATGTTGGTAATTCTTTCTCTCCTAATGGAAATTTGGTAGCGTTATAGTTACAGCGCAGGTGCGAATCTACGTCATCAACAGTCTAACCAATCACTATTAGTAGATTTGACATATAAGCATGCGCATTATAGATTTTTCGCATCAAGGAAGCGTTGCGTTCAACACTTAAACCAATCACTGTTAGTAGATTTGACATATAAGCATGCGCATTATGGATTTTTCGCATCAAAGCGTTGCATTCAAATTTTTTGGAATCAAACCAGTATCAATGATTTATTCACCGACAAAAAGGGCAAATAACGGAGAGTCAATATTATGCATTTTAGAACAAAGGAGTAGATTTTCCCCTTCCGGAAACAACAGCCGTTCCGATTTGTTATCCATACGTACCTACACAATCACCTATATGTATATGTAGAATAGATGGTTAGGGTAAAAAGTGAAAATAAGCAAAAATTGTTGTTTCGTTGTTCAAATCTACAATAGACAAGGGTAAGAGGGTGAAACTTACACCTACCCTCTCCCTCACTCTCTTATGTGAATATATAGAGTCATCGTATATGTATTTTACTCTCCGGGGTGATTCCGGTTGGTGAATTGTTATGTTTATGTTTCACTATTTGTTGTTGTTTTTTGTTTTGAATTTTATTATTATAGCTGTTCAAAGCCTATATATTTTGGCCGTTTGTATGTTTTATATTTATATCTAACAAAATACTACCAACATAAGAATCTATCTCTAGAGAAAATAAATTTTTAAGATAAGACAAGGTACAAAATTAAACGACAAGAAAATAGATGTTATTACATTATAAGTCTTGTTTTTGTGTTAGTACTACTATAGTAGTGCTAGTAGTAGTAGTAGTAGTAGTAGTAAAGTTTGCCAGAAGCCAAGAGACCTTGTAATAATTCATTAAATGATGTAAAGATAAATCCTTTTGCTAAACGGCTTAGTGAATCATAAGGGACTATGTCTTGAGGTATATATAAAGTTATTCTCACTCTAACACCAATATTCAACTATCTATCTATCACTTTTCACCTTTTAGGTAACTTCATAGCGTTATATAAAACTAGCGAAATTAGACCAAAACTACCCATTAACTATACACGCAAACACAACTCATATTTTGTTTAATTTAAATTCAACAAAAGTCTATATATGCAAATAGTTGTAGGGGCTTCGAGTCGACTTCACCACCACTAAGTTATAAAACTTACCGTATACAAGGTGTCCCATCTAAATTAACCCACTAGTCTCACGATTTAGAGTTGCAATTAGCCTTACCCCTCGATGCTACATCCTGTATAAAAAGTTTGGCATATAATATACCTACTGGGTAGGTAGTGTGCGATAAAGAGAAGAAAAACGGCCCAAGGGTCTACAAGGAGAAATAATTTAAAAGTTGATCCAGACATTTGTATATACGGTAAACGCGCTCGGCAAATTGGGTGGGGGGCGCGGGGGTGGTTATAGTATAGTCAGAGTATCATATACATATATATGTTGTTTCCCATTTCTAGAAACCCGTAATGACATTGCTAAATCGTTTTAATCTGGTTTTGTAATGATTCTGGAGCCAAGCAACATCTGCGTCCCACTGCTACTACTACCGCCACTACCACCAGAAAAACAACATATATACGACACTAACAACTAAAAAACAAAATGTCTTTAAAATATAGTGTTGTAGAGAGAGTAAGAGATGAGGTATAACAATTAGGAACTATCCGATCTTTAGTTATAGTTGGATTTTCATATTCTAACTTGTGCAACAAACACAATAATATCACAATGTTAACAAATAAATTTGTCGAAAATAACAACAAAGATAGATACGTCAACAAAACTGACTGGGGAATATTCGTTATATTGTTGGTAGTAGTGGTGGTGGTAGTGGGTGTATAACAGACCCATTTAAAAGGATGAGTTTGTATTAACCGGATGCCCGCTAGCGACAACCTAGAGTGACGTACCTAATAATTCCTCCTGACTAACTGAATC
Organism: Lydus trimaculatus; assembly: GCA_037414755.1. Taxonomy (NCBI): domain Eukaryota; kingdom Metazoa; phylum Arthropoda; class Insecta; order Coleoptera; family Meloidae; genus Lydus; species Lydus trimaculatus. Next base: position 16,118 of record JAZBGY010000893.1, on the reverse strand, counting down.
CGCTTAGATATAGGCGTTAGACTGTTTTTGTTGTAAGTTTCAACCACCACCACCTCCTCTACCATTACAACCCCCTAAAATATAGAGTGAAATAGATTGCGCTAATCCGCTGTTGAAACATCAACACTCCTGTAAGTGACGCTTGAAATCTCATCATCATCATCATAATCATCATGATAACTACCATCACCCCCTATCGTCGTTATTGTAAATTATTATTTTTTGGTTAAAATTCTGTTATAGGTGGCTGTGAATTTAAGAAATCATGGCAAGGCAGATGGTTCCTTAGTGGTGCACCAAATCATCTCTATATCAATTCAACACATATTGAAACAAAAGGGGAATGTTATGAGGAACAAGGGGACAAATACCTGATGTACGACAAGTAAGTAAAATAGAAAACTGAAAAATTGGCAAGTAGAGATAGAGATAGATCAAGATATTTAATGAAATATAAGGGAAATGTTTGAAACGAGTCTAGTTGGATTTATAGATCTAATATTAAGGAAATTGCACAAAATTTAGTTACCTACCTGTATGTATGTGTGTGCTTCAATAGAGTTATCGTAATAACAGAATGGATTCACAACAATAAGGATCGTTTATAACGTAATAATAGAGATTTTTACTATATTGGAGAACGTTTTATTGGATTTTTTTTTTTTTTTTAATAATCTTATAGCTAACATAAAAAGATGCAATAGAGAGTAAAATTCATGAAATATAAAGTTGAAACAAACTTCAAAGCTTATAAAAGCGTTGCAATAACATATCGAGAGAATGTCAAAATTCTACTTGAGCATGCCCTTCTTTTATTTTATTAAAAAAAAAAAGAACGTTTATTTTTTATTATCAACCAAACTATAATCGGATGACACACACACACACACACACACATATTTTGATAACCGTTTAGTCTTGGATGCAATCTTCTACAGTACCAAAAACCTATTGGAAGTAACGTAGACTCTACCATAACTCCACTCTAGTCTTTCTACTCTGATGGTCTCATCTTTCTCTGGGCCTTCTTTTAGATGAGCAAATCAATAGAGCCTTCTTGAAGTGGTTCAGAACGTTTTTAACATCTTCCTTCCATCAATGACAATATTATTTCAAACCTACAGGTAGTTCTATTAGCTGTCTTTTTGTACTTTGACTCAAACCTTAGAAATATTGGATGCAAAAATTTGTTTTTATGGGTAAGGATGGGGGGAAAATCTGGTGAATGGTCGGTATACCCACTTAACATATTATAAACTTCAACAAATGTGCTTCTAAGCTTTCTGATTGCAAAAATTTTGGCAAATATGACGTTTGGATGTCAAAAAAGCTTCCGTAATAATACTGTTGGACACCTAGGAGTGCAAAATGTTAGATTGTCTTGGATAAACCATTTATCTGTTGTTATGCCAGAAAAGATATCTTTTTTGTAGAGCTAACTATCTCTCAGAGAGACCTCATCCCTACTTGAGCAGATGATAGAGTCACGTTCCTTAGTTGGGGGACTCTTATGCGAGTCAGAGCATCATATTGGGTGGGAGCTTTGATTTGCTCAGATTTTGGAGATGGTATCTTGCTGTGCCTAGTTAAGAGACTCGTTCGCTCCTACTTTGGTCAACTTCTTTGCCTATCGCCTAACCGGATAGAGCCTCCATTCCCCCCACTCATTGCCTTCTGTGGGCCTTCGCTAGTCTACAGAATAGTTTTGGACCAGTGGGTAAGGTCAATAAGATTATTGACTATTTCGTTCCCAGCAAATCCCTGATGCCCTGGCACCCATGTAAGAGTGAGTTTATTGCTCCTAGCCAGATTGACGACATTCCCAGATGGTTTTTGACTCAAACCTTTAGAGCTTTCAACACTGTGTCTGGCTGTCTGTCAATATGCATATTTGTGTAGCTTTAAGGTTTCTTCGTAAACACTCTATAGCACACATTTCTGTTGAATCATGGTTGGCGACTTTCTTGAGACTAAAGATGCCCTATAATTGTGTCCATATATTCCTATACCAATCCCATAAATAGAATGGAGGGATTAATCGACAAGTAGTCTTAGTCTCTTCATACGCGACAATCCTTCGTCATGGTCAAGACTCTGCGATGCACCCTCACATTAATCATTTAGGAACTCTTTAAACACGTAGAAGCATAGCGTTAGCTTAGTGCAACGGCCACTTATATGGTAAGTGTTGAAATATGAGTTATTCCGTGCGTTTTTCCAGTATGCATAATGAGTCTCATGAAAGGTAGTCGTTAATCAGAAACGACAACGGTTTCCGATTTCCATTGTACGGGGTCAGTCATACATATGGATATAGAATTGCGTGAATGAACATGTTTGCCCCGATGAACTCTCTTGTTAAGGGTGTAGGGCCTTAATCCACTGGCAGCATAATCTGAATACAATGTTGTAACCTGTTATATTAAAAATTGGAATCTTTTAACCTATATTTGACATTGATTATTTTGTTTTTTTTTCTCTTTTCTCTTACAGAAGCGATGACTGTTATCGTTGTTTAGTTATACACGAGAAACATCCCAGTATTCTTCAATATAAAGAAAGTAAATTTTCATTAAATACAGCCCCCCTGTATTGCACAACATTAATTAATTTAAAAAACTTTCCAGCATATTGTGAAGCAAAAGCATCTTTATATGAAATATGTTATCGTATAACTGGTGATGCACCATTAAATAGTTTATTTAGAAAATATCCAGAAGCCAAACCGATACCATGTCCATTTAAAAGTGCACCATTCACATTTAGTTATAGTCGTGGTTCAGGTGATTGTAATAATCCACCAAGTAAAGCTGAAAGCTGTACAGATGATTCACGATTAGTATTGAAATATCAAGCATGTCCTGATGTACCATCAACGGAAAGTAATGGTAAGTCTATAATTTCACAAAAAAAAAAAAAAAAAAAAAAAAAAAAAAAAAAAAAAAAAAAAAAAAAAAAAAAAAAAAAAAAAAAAAAAAAAAAAAAAAAATACTCACAAAAAACCTAATTCTGGAATAGTTGAAGAATTGGTTTGTTTGGCTGTATGGAAAGAGGGATCAACACGTTATTTAGTTGGTCGTATTTTACAAGATAATCGTCGTACAGATTCCGATGAAGATCAATATCGTTGTTTTATTTATCAAAGAACATCGGAAAATGGTAAAACCGTATATAATATTGCACAATCCGGTGATGCTACATGCAATGGTGTTATGAGTGTTTTTGAAGGTAGTCGTACAATGAAACTAACAACAGGTAAATCCATCAATACCTATTCTAAACAATCTTTAATTAGAACAATTATTGTTTTGGGGTGGAAAATTAGTTGATAATCATCATAATCGTTGTAAATTCCCTGTATGGATCACTGATCATCATACATGGCTTAGTTTAGATCATCATAAAACTTATAAATTCTCACAAAGAAATGCTACATTAAAGATAATGGATGATGATAATACAAATAAGATACATCATCCACCACAACAACAACAACCACAACCATTACCACCAGTACAACAAGTTTTTCCACAATACGATTTCAAACAGTATGGTTTTGAATCACAAGATCAACGTAAAGTCAATTCTGAGACACGTGTTGTTTGCCATAATATTCTAGAAGCTCAAGAACAGAAGAAGGTGCAAATTGTTGCCCATATTACCACTGGATGGTAAGTTTGCTATATTTAAAACCCTACCCTTCAGCCAAGCCGGATTACGAAGTTATAGGGCATAGAGCTTACTTAAGTCTGGAGAATCTGCTCTCTCATTTGTATTGGTTGTCGTTTATAATAGAGACGCATGTGCAGGAAGTCTGTAAGGCGCATGCGTCACTATCAAAAACGGCAGCGAACGCGCATGTGCTCCTCGACTTCCGGCTTTATCCGCTAGGGTAGATAGTCAACCAACAATACATTACCGCCTTGATGTATACAACCAATAATACATACGTGTATAGTTGTATACCACTCTAAGCGTCCCTTATCTGCCACTTATCGTTAATTGTTGATTTTCCAGTGATAGTGGTTATGTTTGTATGGTTTTCTACAAAAGAGACACAAACGTTATCGAATTACAACAATCCGGTAAGATTTACAGTTTGTTTTGTCCAATTCTCTCTCTAATTTCAATGAATTTATAGAAAAAACCTACGAAAATCCCGATGAAGCTTGTGCCAATTTCAACCCCACAACTACCCCATATACAACATTGATAAGTAAGTTTGATAACAAAAATTTTTATATGATTTGATGCTTATTTGTGTGATAATTGTAGCGACTTATCTACATCCAAAAAAGTGTCCACATTTAGGCCGATATACATTAACGAAACGATCAAATCCAGATGAGAAACGAAAGAAACGCCAACAACCCGGTGAGTTTTCAACAAATCCATTATGGTAAATTAGATTACCCAAAATTTGTTTTACAGATGGTCCTAATTCGATTAATCATCCAGAAACAAATGAGTGTTTATCACATGATTATGATGCTCTAGCTGTTGGTTGTAGTGGTAGTCATGAGATGGAGTTTCGATCGGCTTGTTCATCATCTTCAATTAACGGTAAGTCTACGTTGGTAACACGTTTGTGCGCCGAACGTAGAAGTACCGCGTTCGCATCTCGATAGTTGATCCAACTTTTTTTTTTTAATTTTTTTGTTATTAGCTTATTCATGTCATGGTAATTGGGAAGAGAATGGTATTTCTTATGTGATAACATCACCAGTTGCACGTAAATCAACCGATGCGTTACGTTATTGTTTCATTTATACATTAGCAACAAATCACCAGCAACATCAACAACAACAACAACACCAACAACATACAATTATTGATGGTAATTTTGGTAAATTGTTAGAACCACCAATATTACGTTTATCTAGTGTTACTGAAAGTTGTCATCGTTATATTATACCGGGTGTTACCGGTAATTGGGCCTTTAATTTCACCAGTAACGGTAATTTTTTGTGTATTTCCAACAAAATTTTTGAATTTAATTTTTTGATAAATTCCAGGAACTTGTGCCATGGATAGTATCAATTCAAGTCCCATTTTAATACCAACAATATTTCTTATCTTATCAACGATTATTGCCGGTATTGTTATAAGATGATGAAGACGACAAACCGTACTACACACTTTATCAGAGTATTAAATGTTTTTTATATACAAAATACATTATTATTATTATTAACAAAAACAAAAAAAAAAACACTATAAAATTCCTATTATTATCATTATTATTATTATTATTTGATGATAATAATAATAATAATTGAATAAAATTACTAATAATAATGGTAATAATTGTTAAAATAAATGTTGGCTTTATTTAAATTTCGCGCTCTAATAATTATACAAGCATAATAAATGGTTAACATTGAAACAATAAAATCCCCTAAATGACAATTGTAGAGAAAGATGGAAAATACGAAATAATTTAATATAAGAGAAAGATAGAGAGCTTAACGATACAACGAATTTATTTATATTTTAGAATTTTTTTAAAATAAATAATAAAGAATGCTTGTGTAATTAAGAGAAATTCCCCAAAAATAGCACAAATTTCTATATATATATATATACATATATATTTAACAATTTTTATTATTAATTATGTGTACATGTACATAAATTTTCCTTAATTATTATTTATTTAAAAGAAAATAATTATTTTAGATGAAGAATTTTATATGAAAATACTGTGATGGAAGGTAGCTTGTTAAAATTTGAGAAAAATGGTGGTTTAGTTATTTTTTGATTACTAGATATTGGCAGCATTGTTGTCTAAACTGCGAAAGTCTGACGTCTGATGACAGTGTTGCTATACAACCTCTCTTAATAGATTTGATTTGTTTGGATGCATTGCTATAGCAACACTGTCATGTGACGTTATCACTTTTGCGCAACTATTTCAATGTTGAAATGGCGGGCGATTTGAATTATTTTTGCTAGTTTTTGCGTGTTTTCTTTAAAATATTTACAACCCTCGCCACCGAATTTGTTGTATACATATGAATAGATGTCGCCTCTGTCCCTTTATAATAATAATAATAAAATTTAGGAAAATTCTAAATATTTAAACAAAAAAAAAGAAAAAACTCAAACAAGCTATTATCTGTTGTAGACTTTTATACGATGAAAATTTTTTAGAATAAGAAAATTTGTAGAAAAATCGTGAATCGGGTAAAATTGTCACAATTTTCCCCAATTGTTATTTTCCTAAAATGGAAAATGTGACAGAAATTTTCAGGTGGTGTTGTTGTTGGTGTACAAGATGAGATGTAACCGAACTAAAAGCGGAATTGTAAAGTTGTAAATAAACACAAAAAAAAAAATCACTAGATTTCAGAGTAGCAAAGGGGTGAACCGACAGTTTTCTTCAAGGGTTTTCGCCTATTTTTTTAACAAAAAAGTCGTGTTTTAGAGGGATGAAAGAGAACGGGGTGGACGAAAAAAAAACAAATTTTTTTGTACTCCACACAAGCCAAGTTTTTCATTGTAAAATAATGTTTATATACATATATATTTAAAAAAAATTAAAAAAAATACTAAATATATTAAGATAACAATAATATTATTGAATAGCTACAATTTTTAAACAAATGGAACATATTCATTATTATTAACAAACAAACAAACAACAACAACAAAAAGATCACTATTGTAGACCATAATTTAAATTAGTTCTTTGTGTCTAAATACCTAAATTATTTCCAAACAAAGTAGGCTAGTGTAATAGTGAACGTATATCGTTGATTGTATATTGCCTAATATTCGAAATTCCCATCTCTATCAACTTCGTACTTGTTCGGCCATCTTAACGATTATAATCGAACGTATATATGGACGCCACGCCTACTTTGTTTGTTAATAATTACGAAATATCGGGTGATCAAAATTATTCTCATTTATCCATCTCTAAAGCCTACTATGATGATGATGAATTGTGAATAATTTTGTTGATTTGATGTGTCCACTTCGATTTTCAATTTTTCAAATAAAAAAAATAAACAATTTTTTTGTATATTGTATATATGTGTTTATATAAGTGTTTTCTTTATTGTTTTTTCTTTTTATTATTATTATTATTATTATTATTATTGAAAAAATATATAAAAATTGTAAATGTATTTATATAAAAAAGACTGTGACGCTCCGTTTTTTTTTGTTTTGTTAATTTTTTTTGTCTTCTAGAAAAATCAATTTTTTGCTATAAAATGCAATATTTTTTGGTTTTTGTGTTTTTTTGTAAAAACTGTGATTTTTGTGCTTATAATGCTTTTTTTTACTGTATTTTATTTCCAGATTTGTTTGTTTTTTTTTTTTAATTATATTACGCCATATTTTTGTTTTCCTGTTCTTGTTCCTTAAATAATAGTGTGTCCAATTTTTGCTTATCAATATTATAAGGGGTTATAATTATTATATTTTGACTACGAAAAATAAATTGGAGAAAAATTATGTGTTTTGTTTTATTTTTTATTCAATTGTGATGACCCGTTATGTTGTTGTTGAAACTTTTAATTTTTAGGGATTTAAGTCTTTTCCTACCAACAGTTGGCGAACTTGTACTACAAAGATTGAAACGCAACAACTTCAAGTCAGTTATTAGAATCTGGTAGTGTTTAGGGACTTTTACTGTTTGTCACCAACAGTTGTCAGTACTGTGTGTTAATTAAAACCGATAAAAATCCATGGATAACGACATAAATCTTTATGTTTTTATGTATTTGAATTAATGTGAAAAATTCTGATTACCCGCTATATTACAATCAAAATACAACAAATTCAAATTACAGAAATCTAGTAACTTTTAGGGATTTTCATTGTTTATCACCAACAATTACCCAAACTGCAAGCTAATTAGGAAAAAAATGAAGGAAAGAACAATAAAAATTTCCGTAAATTATTTCAAAAATTTGTTAGAAAATTAAAAATGTTCGATTGTATGTGCAAAAACTTCAGTCGGTAGAATCTGGTAATTTTTAGGGATTTTTATTATTCATCACCAACAGTTATCAAAACTGCTTGCTAATTTTAAACAAAAAATCGGATAAAAACTGTCTGTTAAATAATTTCTCAAATATTCCAAAAAAAAATTCGGATGACCCGTTATGTTTGAAGTGACGCGCAACAACTTCAGGTGCTGGAACGATAAAGGCGACCCTAAATTACTGGCTTTTTTCCAAATTTTTTGACAGATATCGGTAGATTAGGTCTAAAGGTGGTCGCCTAGGTGAAATTATTAATAAAAAATAATTTATTTAGCAATAAACATTACGATAGTGGAAGTGGCAACATTGCAAATGTCAAACTATTGAAGGTGGCAACGTTGTAAATGTAGAAGTAAAGCGCGCTTAATTCAAAGTTGATATTAAAGATGTTGTCTAGATGGAAAGAAAAGGGCTAGTGATAAGATAATGCTAATGTAATTTATAGTAAATAACAAAGAAAATCGTATAGAATCAAAAAAATCGGGGATAAACTACCTAAAATTGATTAAAACGTGCGCCATCTAGCGATCATTTTTAAAAATATCAACATGTTTGACAACATTGTGTAAATTTTAAACACCACTTTTCGTAGACATTTGCAACGTTGCCACCTTCACAAATTGGAATTTTTTGTTAAATCAATTTTTATCAATAATTCTAAGTTTTCCCTCAACTAAAAACTCTCTTTTAGCCCTAATCTATCGATAACTATCAAAAAAAATTGGATAAAAGTGTTCTAGAAACTCCTCTATCTAACACCCAATTTCGATGACCCGTTATGTATAAACTGACGCGCAACAACTTCACATCAATCACTAAAAATCTAGTAATATCTAGGGACTTTAATTGTTTGTCACCAACAATTGTCAAAACTGTCTGTCAACTTTTATACGTTTGTTTATGTAAACAATCCAAATCATAGAAAATCAAAGAAAATTCACGAATTTTCCCAATAAAAAAACACGTGAAAATGTTTAAAATACGATAATCAACATTTTAATACAAACAAAAATAATCGATACCGTTAATTTATAGAAATTATCCAAATCGAAATAAACATAACCTCAAAATTCAACAATGGGTATTGATTTTGATATATTAGAACATTGTAAAAAAGTCCGTGCTGATCATGGACCACCTTACATATGTCCAATAAAAAATTGTAAACGTACATATAAATCAGTATGTGGCTTACAATATCATTTAAAAAGTTATGATCATGATAATCCAACAACAACACCATTAACTGGAACAACACCAACATCATCAACAACAACAACAACAACAAATACACCAAAAAGTCATAAAAAAGGTGGTCATCGTAATGTACGCAGTAATTCAACAACAAAATCATCAACTAATCCATCACAAAACGTATTGGAACCGTTGACATATGAAGAAGCACAAAAATTGGTACAATTTGAATTGAATGGACAAGCTCTACGTTGGAATATCAATGAAACATTAGATGTTGTATCTAAAGATGAATTATCAGATGATGATATACCTGTAATTAATGAAAATCAAGGTGTTTTTTCGATTAATGTAAATTTATAGAACGTTTTATACAAATTTGTTTTGTTATAGAACCATCAATACAATTACCGGAAGCTAATTTTAAAGAATTGGAAAGTTATAATATTTGTGATGCACCACCACGACCCAATGCTTATATCCGTTTTATAGAAAAAAGCGTTGAAGAATTAGATGGAGAGGTAATTTTCGTATCTTTCCACCTAACAATTTAAGCTTTCTTGAAAAACTACTAGATGGCGACACCAAATAATATAAGACAGCCGCGACGCAAACCTTTCCTAGACATCCACATACTTCAGTGCTTATTAATTGTTTTCAATTACAAATTGCACATTAACAACTAATTATAGCGCATGAATGATAATAAATACACACTTATATCGCTAGCGTTTAACGTACGAAAACGCACAAAGGTGCGCAAATGTAATTAAGTTACCTAATTTGAGTCCTACATGGCGCCATATTTCAACAATAATACGCCATCTATTATCCATAATCAGCGTTATTTTAGAGATGGCGGGAAAAAGGTTTAATTAATTTTTGATGGTAATTACAGGTGGAATACGATGTAGATGAAGAAGATACAACTTGGTTGGGTATAATGAATGAACGTCGTGAAGCTGCCGGTTTAAATCCTGTATCAGTTGATTCATTAGAATTATTAATGGATCGTTTAGAAAAAGAGTCATATTTTCAGGTAATTTTTCAGTTTTTTGTTGGGTTTTTTCTAATTGCATGAGAAAAATATTGTTTTTTTTTTTAACAAATTTGTTAATGTGTGTATTGTTCAAGGTCTATCACAGCAATGTTAATGGTCAGGTTTGCACAATTATCACTAATAATTTGTTTATTTTTTGCTTTATTGTTTTTTTTTTTTTTTAATATTTGTTTAAATAAAAATTTGGAAATATTTCCAGGCATCTGTAAATGGTCATACTGGTGCTGTTGTTGATGATGATGCTGTTTGTTGTATATGTATGGATGGTGAATGTCAAAATACAAATGTTATATTATTTTGCGATATGTGTAATTTAGCTGTACATCAAGATTGTTATGGTGTACCATATATACCGGAAGGGCAATGGTTATGTCGACGGTAAGTATGTGTTAAAAATGATCAAAATCACTCAATTTATAAAGTTAGTGTAAAAATAAAAACGATTGATTGACTGTAAATACGAGAAACGTACATCAAATATATCGTTTTTCGGATTTACAGTCAAGCAATCGTTTTTATTTCTACACTTACTATTCTCTACAAATCGAAAATTTGATCAATCGGCAACACTTAAACGCCATTATTCGGGTTTTATAGCAAATTTTATAATAAAATCAAAAAACGCATTTATAGATGCCTTCAATCACCTAGTCGTGCAGTTGATTGTGTTCTATGTCCAAATCAAGGTGGTGCATTTAAACAAACCGATCAAGGACAATGGGCACATGTTGTTTGTGCATTATGGATACCAGAAGTACGTTTTGCTAATACTGTATTTCTTGAACCGATTGGTACGGTTTTTTTGTTTATTGTTGTTGATTTGTTAAGATAATTATGTGAATTATTATAGATTCGATTGAAACAATACCAGCAGCACGTTGGAAATTAACATGTTATATATGTAAACAACGTAATGTTGGTGCATGTATACAATGTCATAAAACAAATTGTTATCAAGCATTTCATGTAACATGTGCACAACAAGCTGGTCTTTATATGAAAATGGATACAGTTAAAGATAGTGGTGGTGATTCACAACCTGTACTTGTACAGAAAATTGCTTATTGTGATGTTCATGCACCACCCAACAGTGAGTTTTTTTTTTTTGTTATTGTTTTGTTGGTAGAGATCTTCACACCGTCCATTTGAAAACAAAAAAATTATGCGGCAATACTAAAAATATATGTGTAGAAATTAGGAGAACTAGTCTCTAAATACGAGAAACGAATTTGATATTCGTTTCTCGTATTTGTAGACAAACAATTGTTTTTATGTTTACACTAACATACCATTAAGGTGTTAAATTCTTGAAATTTTTCTATAAAAATGGGAGATTTTACTTGGAGTACTTGATTTTTTCTGTTCTTAGGTGATTCAAAGAAGGAGGATGCACGTATAAAAATGAAAAATGCACGTAAATTATTAGCAAAAAAACGTACAACAGCACCAATTATATTAATACCAACAATACCACCAGAACGTATACAAGAAATTGGTTCATTAGTAACAATAACAAAAAAATCCCAATTTATACAACGTTTAATTGCCTATTGGACATTAAAACGTCAATTTCGTAATGGTGTACCATTATTACGTCGTTTACAAAGTAGCATACCACCAATAACAAATAATAAATTACGTGATAATATTAATTCATTAATTAATAATACAAATAGCAATAATAATAATAATAATAATAATCGAGTTATTGTTAATAATAATATTAATGATAATATTGATACAATTGAATTATATAATCAATTGAAATATTGGCAATGTTTACGACAAGATTTAGAACGTGCACGTTTATTATGTGAATTAGTACGTAAACGTGAAAAAATTAAATTAGAACAAATTAAAATTAAAGAAAAATGTTTAAATATTAAATTGAAACCATTTGAAGCTAGTTTAAAATTAATATTAGATTTAATACAAGCTAAAGATACAAATGAAATATTTACAGAACCAGTTGATTTAGAAGAGGTAAGTATTAACGGTAATAGATGGCGCTATTACTATACATAATGGTAGTGTTTGTTGCCATCTTTAAAAGTGACATATGCGCCTTGGACAGCTACTGGACATGTGCACATCATTAAATTTGTCAAATTTCTAATGATGTGCGCATGCGCAGTAAGTCTCCAAGGCGCATGTCTTCCTATGAAAGACGACAACGAACACGACCAATGATTTACTGCGCAAGTGTGGTATCATTAGAAATTTTTGAAAAATTTATCAAATTTAATGTTGTACAGGGGTGTCTTATTTTCGATGGTATTTAAGGTAAAAACTCCTATAAGCAGAGTGATCGAACAAAATAACTGATGGCACATTCTAGTGCTACTTTTTCACGAGTAATCAGATGGTGTCGTCAGATTTTCGCAATTTTCTTTTGTTTTTGAGTTATTAAAGTTTTTTGACTTTTCCACTATTTTGAACATGCTCTCTGTAACTTGCAGACTTTTAGAAAAATTGGAAAAATTCTCATTGCTTCTGATACAGTTTTTAACGCAGATTTTATCTGTCTTATCTATTTTAGAGTAAGCTTAACCGGTTTTTCAGATACGACCCAAACTTGTATTTTTTTAAATGGTAACCATAGGTAATTTTTAGCTTATTAAATTGCTTCTTTTATGTGTGATTCCAAATACAGGGTGTTTTTTTTTATCGTGATTTAACCTTAATATCTTCGAAACCGAAAGTGATAGAAGGACGGTTAAATGAAACAAAAGTTGGGTATTTGAGAAACTATTAAAATATTCAAAACAAATCCATAATATCTCTATTAACATTCACGAATTATACAGGGAAAACCAAAAATGTCTATTTTTCATTTTCTCTTGTAGCACCTTTATTTACAGAAATATCAAAAAATATCAAAGGAACTTCTTCATTTAGATCACGCAGGCTTCAATTCTGTGGTAGCGAAATTTTGAAGAAAAAAAACCCTTCTCTTCAGGGCCACCGTCAACTTATTTTTTTTAAATACGGACCTGCATTTTTATACCGAAACAGTCAACTTCATTTGTTTTGAATACGGACCTGTGTTTAGGTTATGAATTTGTTCATAGTCATTTTAAGGCGGGTGTTGCCGGTACTGTCTATACTGGGCTACGCGCCAATTACCGTTTTAATTACACGTCTCATGTGTCTTTTCTTTCCCGTAGTTGGCAACGTAAATCAGCTGATTACACTTGTGACAATTATAATCAAAGCATCGAGAATTATAACTAACCAAAAAAACACGTCTACGCACGAGACGCACATTGCTTGCAACATTCCTTTGATGTTTATTCATTTACCGCTCTCGCATGGAACTAACTGTCCAGCATTGGCCGTGTTGCTCGGACACGTGGGTAGTACTCAAAACTGCTAATAACTACGCGAGAAATTTGATACAGGCAGCTTGTTGCCTGCTAAATGAATAGTGGAAAAGTCAAAAAAACTTTAATAACTCAAAAACAAAAGAACATTGCGGAAAACTGACGACACCATCTGATTACTCATGAAAAAGTAGCAGGAGAATGTGCCATCAGTTATTTTCACCGATAACTACTTATAGGTAGTTTACGTGAAATCCCATCGAAAATAAGACATCCTGTATACATATGCGCATTATGTTATTGTGTATATTATCGATAATAGATGGCGTTATTACTATAATTTGAATAAATTCGATTTATAGGTACCGGATTATACAAGTGTTGTTAGTCAACCAATGGATTTAAGTACAATGCGTAAAAAATTAGATAATGGTGAATATAATGATTTAAAATCAATGGAAAATGATTTTGATTTAATGATAAAAAATTGTTTAGCATATAATAATCGTGATACAGTATTTTATCGTGCTGGTATTAAAATGCGTGATCAATGTAGTATTATTTTTCGACAAGCACGTAAAGAATTAGAATTATGCGGTTTATTAAATCAATCATCAAATAATAATAATAATAATAATAATAATAATGATAATATTGATACAGTAGATGTAGATCCAGTAATAGATGATATTGATGATGAATCATTAATATTAGATATTGATAAAGAATTTGATTTATTATATGATAAAAATGGTCCTGAAATTATACAAAAATTAGAAGATTTATTAATAAAATGTCAATTATTAAAATTTAATCATATAGGACGTACAAAACGTTTAAAATTAATACGTAATCAATTAACAAAATTAAAACGTATATTAAATACAACAGATAGTTCACAATCTGATGATAATTATTGTTTAAATGATATCAAAAATTCAACAATAATACAACAATCATCAAATCATAGTAGTGGTGTTAATAGACGTACAGCTGTATTATTTACACGTAAAGCACAAGCTGCTAATAATAAAAATAATAATAATAATAATAATAAAAATGATGATAATTCTAAAGAACAATCACCATCTGTATCAACAACAACAACAACAACTAGTACTACAACTACAACTACTGCAACTACTACTAGTACTACAACAACAACAACAACAACAAAATCATCATCATCATCGAAACGTAGTAAACGTTCAAATAGACGTAATGATTTAGTGAAATCATCATCATCATCAACAACAACACAAAAAAATTTAGATACAGTACCAGATAGTTTTAAAGTATATCGTGCTAATAGTGGTGATCATATTACAGATGATGATCATAGTGATAGTGATACAAGTTTATCAACATGTTATTCACATGATATATCAGAAATTGATTCAGATGATGATGATGATGATGATGATGATCATAATACTACTACTAGTAATGATGATGATGATGATGATAAGAGTGATAATAATAAAAATGATGATGATGATGATGATGATGATGAAAGTTCACAACAGGAGGATATTGAAAAAACTGAAAAAATCGAATTGAAACCATTACAATTAGTATGGGCAAAATGTCGTGGTTATCCATGGTATCCGGCATTAATTATTGATCCTAAAATGCCTAAAGGTAACAATTTTAATTATTTTAACCTAAAAACAGTAACAAAATAAAAATGAAGAAAAGTTGGCTATGAATCAATCTGACTTGACCTAACCTGACTTGAGGGTGTCATAGCCAACTATTTTTTTATTTTATTTTTAATAGCGTCATACAAATAGAACCAGTGTTGATAAGTGTGGGGGAAGATATAGCCGGTCGCTTGAGGCCCATTAAAATTAATTTGATAAATAAATAAATACAAGTAATTAAAAAATAAAACAACAAAAAAAAATAGCAGAAAAGTAGGCTATGTTTTACATATACTATATGAAATTGTCTAGTTATGTCATCATAGTCAACTAGATTTTGTTTTGATGTATAATAAAATCTATGTTGTGGTTATGTCGTCATATGTACGATTCATTTTCGGTTATGATTATTTATTTTTATTATTTTATTTTTTTTGGCCAACCTTGCCCTATGTTCCTTGAACAAATTTATCATTAAAACTTATCAATAATCTAATGATAACAGCAATAATAACAATAATAATAATAATAACAACATCAACAACAACAAAGAAAAGTAGGCTATGATTTGTTTATTGTATGAAGTTGTCTAGTTATGTCATAGTTAACTAGATTCTTTTTATTATAATTATAGTGTTTGTAATTTCGAAAGTGTAGTTTTAGGTGTTCCATACAGTTTCTTCTCAACTTTGTACCGCACACCTAAAGATTAGCGTAGAATTGTTAAGTGCGTCCTCACCTGAAACAAAGAAGTAACAATGATATCCACTCACTCCCAGCGTTGATGATGCTTTCTTCGTCTTCTTCCTCTTCTTCTTCCTCGTCCTCTTCCTCTTCGTCTTCTTCACCTTCGTTTTCTTTTTGGTTTGCTTTTTCATTTTCGTCTTCTTCCTCTTCTTCT
>JAZBGY010000892.1:10725-35905 GCA_037414755.1 Lydus trimaculatus | reverse complement strand
ATACCCTCATCAGATACAGAACTTGATGATAATTGTATTGTTGATTGTAATGGTGAGTATTCACGCGGTGGTGGTGATGGTGTTGAACGATAAGATGCTGAACTGCTTCCAATGCTGCTATCAGGGGATGTACTTAACCATTTCAAACCTATACAAATAGACATAATTTGGTTTTTTTTTTTGTTTAAATAATTATGTTAGAATCAAGTATTGATAATTAACACGTGTGTAGTTTTAATTGTGGACATTAACACAATGTGTTGTTCAACACAACACGTGCATTATCTATGCAGCGATAACACAACATAAATACACGTGTTGACGGTATTTTTTTCTTCTTTCTAATATTTCTTTGTTTAGTTTTATTGATTAATACGTCATTTTTTTTTTGTAATATAAATTTCGGATGGTTAATTTAGAATACAATATTGCGTGACTGGATTTTACCTTGACAAAGAATTTAAATTCAAGACCAAAGTGTATTTTTCTTCAAAGAAAATTAAATTTTAAATTAATCTGTAATTAAGAAGAAAATTAAAGATTCATTCATATATTTCGTAATAAATTATTGTTTGTATTTTGTGTATAATACATTCGCCATTCACCTAGTCCTCTATTTTAAAAGTTGGCAACTTGTCTGAAGGTAACTAGGTTATTTGTCTATAGTAGAAGAAAACCGAAATTTATATGATACTTTCATTTCTATATGATTATCATCTTTGATGTGGACGATTTCGAAAAATTCTCGTTATTCTTCTTATAATAGTAAATGAAAGGAAATTAAAAGTGTTACATTGGGAACATTGTATACTCCAGCTATTTACAGGCAGCCGGCTTGACTATACACGCTATGAATTGAAATGGAAATGGGTCTTACCATTGAAATTTGGCGAATGTGGTGAACATGATAAACTCATCAATACTAAAGCAGCACTACATTCATCCATTTGGGTATCTTTGAGATCATCTTGACTGTTGCTAGGTCGACGTTTACGTGATCTACAAATCCAAAATCAAAAAAAAAAAAAAAATACAAATTTTCAATCGTTATTTAATTAAAACCCATCATTATCAGTACTTAATAATGCTATTAATGATAATAAATAAATATAAGATAGTAGAGCCTTTTTTATAGTTTATTTATATTATAGAGAGATAGAGAGAGAATATTTAAATAATGATTATAGAAAATTGGTATTTAATGAATATTCGAAAAAACCCACCTTTTATACAGTAAAGTTTTTTTGTGTGTATTTGGGGAATATTTAACAATTGGAAAACCCCCCTATTTTAAACTCTCTAGTTTTAGTTGTACCATTTCCGGTCTATTTCGAAATGAACCCTTCCTGATAAGATTATTGGTAGAATTGTTAACAAAATACCAAAAGTGAATGTGTTATTGTTGTATTAATGTCTCGTAGGTATATTTTATCGATCTATATAGGAAAAATATTCGATTAAAATGTCACCGAATGGCCTCAATTAACATTAGACAAGGTCAGTGACAATGGTAGTAGGTATTTTATATTCAATAATTAAAAAACACAAAAATTAATAATTAAGAAATTTCATACCCGAAATGGACGGATGGTGCTGGAACATCGATTGTATGTGATGCTGTACGTTTTCTATCACCAGCCATATCTGCTAAACGTGCAAAATCTGTATCTTGATCAGCTAAACGTGCCGATTTCCTTGATTCTAATAAACGCACCTCATCTAAACGCTTTTGGACTTCGAAAGGTGCCTGAAATTCCACCAAAAAAAACAAAACAATAAATAAACAAAGTAAGGTCAATAATATAGTTAAACAATACTGTCACTAACTGAGAAATGTCATTAACACACACACACAATTTTAACAATACAAAATTGCATTCTATTTTTAGATTGCAAAATCTAATTGAAAATGCAATAAAAGTGCAATACACTTTTATTTATTATTATTATTATTATTATTATTGTTCTAATATAATGATTTTATGAAAACGTTATTTTAATTGCATCATTGGAAAGTGTTTTTCTTATAATAAAGCCACAAAACAGATTCTCTTGGGAAAATTTATTTGACCTAAATTTCCAACAATCTCATCATCTGTTGCTCTTCTATTATACATTAAACGTATCGTATCTGTTTGCAATAATAACAATAACAACAACATCTTTCTCTCAATTATTGGATGTATAAAATATAAATAATTTCTCTATAAATAATCAAACAGCCGGTATATGTCTACATGTATACAGAACTATATGTCATCATAACCAATACGTATACGGTTACATAGAGTGAGTCAAAATTTTTGACGTCATTTGGGAATTGGCTTATAATCAAAAAAAAAATTGTGCCCCAAAAAGTTCACTGTCAATTTTTTTGGTTTTTTTTTTAACAAACTTTCCCGATGTTTTTAATTAACTATTAGCAAATATTTTATGTGTAATTCTTGTAAATTTGACTGAGATAGGTCACGGTTTATTTACATCGATTACAACATTTCTACTGTAGTTTTAACAAAATCAATACACGGTTGTGCTCAATTATCGATCAATTGTGACAAATTCATTTTTATTAAATATTTATCTGGTATGTACGAGTTGTTACAATAATAACAACAACAACAACAACATTTTATTGAACGGTTTTTGGCATAGTAGCAGATCGAATAGGGGAAACAACAACAACAACAACAACTCACACTCTACGTATCTCTCTCTATTCCACTATACCGCGCTTCAACCATCACCAATAGGCGGTATAGCGCACCGAATCTAAAATGGGCCACGAACTGGCCCAGAAAACCAGGGCAATGCTGAAATACAAACGCATACGAACGCACACACACACACACTAACATAAATGGTATATTATAGATTGTGGAGGGAACGAAGAGTGAATCCGACCCGACCTTATTTCCAAACCAACATCGACCTGTGACCTAGTTTCGTTTTTAGGTAATATTACCACTAATATATACTAAAAATGTCCTAGTCTATACTATTTAAGTACCATAATTATACTAAATCTTCATATATAGATGATTTTTCATTTATTTACTAATCAAGCGAGTCATCGTGATGGCATACTGACACGGTTTATAATTAGCATCACTCGTTGGTGTTGTTTTGTTGTTATTATTGTGTTGGCGTCTATCTTACCGATAGTAATAATAATAATAAAGAGAGATAGATAGATTTGTGTAATTTTGTTACACAATCTATATGTATAGTTTATATGTGTGTGTGTGTATAGATGAAGGCCAATAATGGAGGGAGACCAAGATAAAACGTTATTGTTGTTGTAGGAGTAGGATGATGATGATGCTACTGATGTAAAATGATGACTATAGTGAGAGTATTTATTGCTATATAGATGTTAATGGGAGATATTTGAAGATCAATATTGATAAATTACCCTTTAATTTTGCTGATTTCGATGGTTATAATGCAAGAGAAATCCCGGTCATGGTTTAAATGTACGACTTTATACGTTTACAACAACCTGACCTTGCCTAGGCCGTCCTTAATTGTGGTGTGTAATTCTCCTATTTTATCCTAGAGAATAACGCTTATTTTGTAAATATATAAAAATAGCTCATATTAACGGCTAGATAAGCATTTTCAGGCTTAAAGCAAAATTCTAATTGAAACCGTCTATACTATAACACAACACCGCACGCCTAATAGTAACCGGTGACATCATGTTTTAAATTAAACAACAACAATAACGACCGAAAAAAAAGTAAGTCGTGTAAAAACAATACACAAAATCATGAATTTTCGTCTGGCTATTTCAACTATTACAACAAGTGACTGGGATTGTTAGTTGCAAGGTAACAAGTGGACTTTCACAACTTTCCCTCTTACTTTCACAAAAATATTGACGATTATATTGTTGAAAATTTTACTCAAATCAAATAAATGTTGAAACCGGAAACAAGATTCTTTCTAATAATAATAATAATAATAATCAATATTTTTTTGGGTTAATTTTGCAGAAATTATTAGCATAAATATACCACCACTAACTATATAAAATTCTAAATAACTTTCTTAACTGTAAATTTTACGCATTCTTGGGCACACGTTATTTTGTTAAACAACAACGAACGATGAAAAAATAATATTACTGTTACGACATTACAAAAAAAAAACACACACACGCATCCCAACGGATTTCACACCATTTGTATTGGTATAGGTCTGTTATATTGTCGATAAATACTGGGACATTCTGTATATATTTGGTTGTGAGACAGAGAGAAAGGTATCACATAATCGACCTCAACACACAGGTTGATTCTAAATGCCTTTTTTTCCTCTCATTGTAATTGCGAAATATTTCCCAACAATTCTAACCGAGTTGAAGAAATATTCATGATGGCGACGATAATAATAATAATAATAATAATAATGGCGCATTCACCAATGAAGATTTGACCTAATTATCGAAAATCAGAAGAAAAAAAAAACAATGTTGGAGTGTTGTTTTTATACAAAATAACTCAATACTTACATTTTCACCTTTATTTGTTTATATATTTATGTATAAACAAATAAATATAAAACACAATAACGGATTGACTTTCAAAAAGTAGGACTCCAACATAACCAAACACGGACATACAGAAGGAAATCATGATAACTGTAAAATAGCAAGGACCGCCTTCTGGTTGTTGTTGTTGTTGTTGTTGTTATTACGGATTCGGCATTTAAACAACATACACATAATTATAGGCATATACAAGTAGGCCTTCATTTTGTACATCTAGTTGGTCATGGAAAACAAAAAATTTTCGACATTCTATCATAGCCAACTCGATATATCGATTTTCTTATATTGAGGAAGTCAAATTACGAATGCAGTCTTTGTTCAATAGAAAGAATGTTGTACGTACGTATTTGTTGTAACGAAATTTGATTTGGAAAAACCTAAAATTGGTGTCAAATTGGTCGACTTGGCCTAAATAGTTTCTATACGCACTTTTTCCTTGTTTGTCAAAAAAACAAAAAACAAAAAACCAATGACGACATGATTTTTACAAGATAAAATTCGTCATTTGATCACGATAATAATAATAATAATTAAAAATGTTATCAGTGTGTTATCACTAATTGTACGCTTGTTTTTTTTTTGATAAATTCAAACAAAAGGTTTCTAAATTTGATTAGCGAATAGTACCAAAATAATAATAATAATAATATCCTGAAAAATCCACCTATAGCATCAAGTTGTTTATATGAGTGACGTCACAAGGATGCAATTATTATTGGTTATTGTTGATGTGTAAGACAAAGACGGAATGAATTTCCGTGCATGCGCAATATGGTCGCTTATAATTTTCTTTCTTTTCTATGTATACACACATCGAGATCAAAAACTATACAATCGTCCAAATTAATACTTCTATCTCTATTCTAATATAATTGTTGATATTGAATTATATTGATCTACTAGAGTTTTGTGCGTTCTCTTTTCATACACACATACACACACACACACACACATGTATATCGTCAAAATTTTTGGATGCGACGCAGTAAAACAAAGTATGCCATGAAAAATAAAAATAATAATAATAGCCACTTTGGTAGTTTAAACAATTGTTTACGTAGTAATGACGTAAATTATCGCTTTTTTTTTGTTGTTGTTTTGTTTTCTAAGAATTATTTTCTATACCTATTTGGTTTTATTATAATATGTACCTCAGTTCCTGGTGGATGTATTCTAATGATGACTTCATCTCTATCTAGATGATGTTTACATACTTCACCACATACTTCACGTCCATTATATGTAACAAAACATTTTTGTCCATTAACTAATTCTAAATTTAAAACTGATTGAAAACCAGGACCAATTAAATCCATTTCTTTAAATTCAGCTGTTGTTCTGCCTAAATTGCCTTGACGTGAATCAAAACGTACTGTATAACGTGTATTTGGTGTTAAATTTATACAATTATTATTTTCAATATAATTAGCTGGTGTTTTTACAGCTTGTATAACACCAGAATAATATTTACCACCTTCACCAGGTGCACAAACTCGTGTACCAATTATTGAACGTTTCGCTAAACGTTTACCAGTCGACATTATATTTC
Source organism: Lydus trimaculatus (assembly GCA_037414755.1). Taxonomy (NCBI): domain Eukaryota; kingdom Metazoa; phylum Arthropoda; class Insecta; order Coleoptera; family Meloidae; genus Lydus; species Lydus trimaculatus. The sequence goes on along the minus strand of JAZBGY010000892.1, from coordinate 29,804 downwards.
GGTTTTTATTGTCTTAAATTATAGTAATAATAATAATGCACAGATTAATTGTAAGAGATAAACAATTTAATAGTTTTTCCAAGAATTTAAAAGTTTTTCCACAAAATCTTGTTGATTATCAATGAAACTATGATTTAATAAAATATTTCTAAAATAATTAATACACATATTAATTACTGATTTAATAGTTTTTTTTTTAATTATTATTATTTGTTGTTATTGTTGGTAATTGCCAAATGAACTTTGTCAATTAAGAGACGTCGTCTAGTTGGCTTTGCACTGCGTCACTGTAAACAGTTGAATGCCGACTGGCTCAGCCTTTGCCGGCCGGCTAGCGTAACAACAGCTGATCGCTAACATTCTACAATAATCTATCTATCTTTATTTTTATTTATATATTAGATAAAGATAACAATATAGAACGTTGTGTTTGGTTGGATACATGCAAACATAGCGGCCCGGCCACAGCTGATGATAACAACAAAACCATGTGACTTAAAATCTATATGTTGATTGGTCGACCAATTTGACCTACATAGAACTATTGGCCAATATGATGGAGTAGGGAAAGGTCACAAAGCTTACACTATCTATCTTTATCTAACATATAAGAGTTCCTATTGTTATAAAGGGGGTGTAATTGCAATAAATTCCACCTATTTTTTTTTTTTTGGGTATTTTGTTCCAAAATGATTAAACACTAAACGTGTGGATGGTTAAGTAGAGGAAACAACTATAGTTTGATTTGTATGATAGATAAAGATGAGTATAGTAGAAAATTGGCATAATTGTAGAGTTACGTAATTCGGAACCTTGTTCAACCCTCAAGGACACCACGATCAATGTTTCAAATTCAAAGATCAAATCAACGGAGAGTATAGAGGACGCAAAAATTGTATCAGCAGCACAACATATTTATTTTTAATCCTGGTCATGAATGAGTGGTGATTTTCGTTATCAGCCACACAGTATGACGTGAATTTTAAGGGGAATTCTACAATTTTTCCCCCATATACGGGAATTTCTTGATGAAATTTTTGTTTGATTTTTTGAGAGAAAACTGCTGTTGTTGCTAGGATTACTCAATCCTGGTGGCCTTGCCACTTTCCTCCCATACATTCTAGTACACTATTGTTTTCCACAAAAACAAAGGATTTTAAGTGAAAAATTGCAAAAAAAAACCGATCGATTTGAATATCGTTGGTAGAAGAAACCTTGGACTGACACTGGTTTTGTAATAATAATAATAATAATAATAATATTGGCAACCTTGATATCATTATAGAACGCGTGTGTGTGAGAGAGATGGTGGCAAACTTCCGGAACCTATCAAAAAACTAGTTGCAACAATAACCAGATTTTCACTATTTTTTTGTTTTTTTTGTTTGTTTTTAATTAAAACTAGAATACTGTTAGTTATTCCAATTAATTTTTTCTTCTTCTTCTCCCAAGTGTTGGCATTTTCTCTAATGATTTAGAGAGAAAATTAGGTAACGGTTAAACCATCATCAACGGTACCCGCACCTCTAAGTCATCATCATCATCATCATCATCATCACTTTTATTTTACAATAATTGATGCTCGATTATAATTGTTGCATTTTTTTGTTTTGAACCAAAATAAAAACAAAACAAAAGAATGTGCACGTGTTGTTGTTTAATAGCAAAATATGAAAAACAATTGCTAGACCGCCAGGCAACAATTTGTCCACACCGTGTACAATAAATCGCGTGTGTATGTGGGTTTTTTTTTTCGGTTCGTAATTTCTCCATTTATTGGTTGACGTCATATTGTTTTATCAATGTCGTTGTTGTTGTCGTTATTATGAATTGTCGAAAATGACAACAATCCGACGACAATGACGACGACATTGAAAATTATTATTGCAAAAATACCTACGTATGTACACATAGTAACAGTTTATTTATGATAGATAGCGATTGTTTTTCTGTATAAAGTGCACTACACGTGCGTGCAATCATTAATTGTTTTTTTTATTTTTATTTTCATTGAATATTTGTATACGAACGACGACTATATTTGGGACGTGCTATTTTGTAAATTTCTGTTGTAAACATTGGATTTGCAATTATCTACCGATGTGATACAGGAAGTGGATCGTTTACTGTATTTGTAGATCTTTATCGTTAAAAACTATTTAATGATCTTTAAAATATCCGTATTTTTAAGCGTACAAACAAGTTAGATTGTAGAGAGACCCTGTGGCAGCAACAGTTCCTTTTGAACACAAATATCGATTACGAAACATTTCAAAACTATCTATTTATCGTACTAATAACTTTACAATATTATTACAAGTAAATAAGTATGATGTTGGTGAAAGCTGTTATATTAATAATATCTATTCTATTACACAAGTTAATCTCCATCTGTATGTCTATTTTTGTAATCAAACAAACCGGGGCGAAATCCTTGAATTTACAACACAATACGATTTGGCAACGTTGCCTTAACATTAATAGATCAATTACTAAACATAAGTTGTTATAGTTATTGTCGAAAAAAAATTTTTGCAACTTTAACATTAATTGTTTATAATTTTTAAGTCAAAATTAGAATATTTTTTATAATATTTATATAATATTTGGAGGTTATGTCAACAAATCCAGTGTTGTCAAATGTGATTTTCCATGATTTTTTTTTGTTTTTTAACGGAAATTTCTTTCATTTTATTTATCAAAAAAATTTATAGTCTATTTTTGTATAGATAATTTTTTTTTTGTTATAGTTCAACAGTTACCAACTGTACTCATCTATAATCGTCTATTATATAATAGAAATGTTAGAGATTTTAGTTTTGTTACGTTTATTTTAATTTGTAACTAAATATTCGTATATTATAGACGTATTGATTTAAGTTTGGCCAACTTAAGTTGGCCTTAATCCTATGCCATAGGTGTCCTACAATGGGAGATCTTTTTCAATTAGTACTTGTTACCAGATTAAATCGACAGCGTAGCTTAGGCCACATCGCAATTTTTTGTAATAATTTCTACAAGGGCCGGATTCAAGGTTAGTGAGGCCTTAAGTTAGATAGCTTTTTGGTGCCCTATCTAGAGTATGAGATTGTTGAAATATTTTCATTAATTTCAAAAAAGTAAAAAACGGAGCCTCCTAGGCCGCTTAAGTAAGCGATCATTGAGCTACAGATTAATTGGCTTATGCGTAAATTTTTTATTTTCAGATTTGGCTCAAGCGTTGCTCTGGTTGAGTGTGGTGCTGATCCTATGGTCCTTAATCTTAATAATGTATCTCGACGGGTTATTTCGTTGGGACATCCAGTGACAGCCAGCCGTTACACTCACATGTTTTGCACAAACCCTCTGGCGCCTACGTTTCTAAAGTTTGTAAAGTGGATAAAAGATGAAGAAAGTGTTGATATTCTAAACGTATTGTTTTCCATACAAGAAAAAACTCACCATATTCAATGAAACTCATCTTGATGCGTATGATGAAAAGTTTTGAAGCTTTCTTATACTCAATAGAGACCAGTTTAATTTTGTTTTGAGTCTCATTCATATTAGATTTGATGAAACAGAATGGTTTCTCATTTATAATCGGATGCAAATGTAGTTGACGTTCGCGTCCCGACTTGTTTTTGAGCCGTCGACGGCGGGCTGTTGCGTCTACCAGACGAGCCGACGTAACGACATCACTGTTGCAATGAATAAGATTGCTTCGACCTTAGGGTGCGGCTATACCTTACGTTTCAGGTAACGGATTATAATCGGCGCATATTAACCGATGCTGGCTGTGGCGGCCTAAAATTGTATGAACCTATAACTCGAGTATGCCCTGTAAATCAAGAATACTAAGCTGTAGGGCTTCAATTTCATATTATTCCCCACATATGTTCTGTCTAGTTTTTAAAATACTGATTGTCTGTCGACATGTCTATATATGATAATTTAGGGCTTACAGGTGCCAAATTATTGTACTGTTGCTGCTATTAGCATTTTGCCAATTTAATTTAAAATAGTAGAGACACTATATAGTGACAGAGTAATAATAAATACCTATAAATTAATGTCGCGCAAATTTACAGCGCAAGAGTGGGAGAACGGCCCACAATAGCTGTTTTTGCGTGATTATAACACGCATGACATCGTAATCCGGTAACTATCGCCTCTCAATTCGATGGTATTCGGTGAATATCGTGTAATAAAGATCAATATCGAGATATTTTGCAAATTCGTACAAGTATAATTTATGTAAATAGACCAAAAATTGTCGAATTGTTAACCTGAAAACTTTCGAAGGTCAATTGAAATATTCCCATTTCCATTCAAAATTACGAAAAAAAAAACAACATACACACACATACACACACATATAAATTGCTTAATATATGCTTGTTAATTTTACGAAATTCGCTAATAAAACATTCCAAAAATGAAAAAAACAAGCCAAAAACATGAATAGATAGTTATATAGTGAAAGTGAAAGTAAACTGAATATCAATCAATTTGTTCGTTTTTGCTTAATAAATTAGTTATTAAACATTATACGATAATAATAATAATAATGATAATAATAATAATTTACCTTGAAGTAACCTTTAAATAATAAATCAAAAATAAATCAGAAAATGACTATATGGGTGTTTTCTCAATTACGAATTTTGAAATAATTTTGGAACCAGTCTGAGAGCACTAATTTCACAAAAAAATAATCTAAAATAAATAAACAAACAAGCAAAACAAACAATTATACTCTCAATAAGTACACGAAATAATTGTTTTTATTAAATCAAAAAAAAAAAATTACAATTATTTATAAATAATACCAAAATAACGATAATTTACCAACAATTTATAATTTTAACAACATGTTTACAACAACAACAATTCATCGCTTCAATTATAATAATATTGCACATAATATGAAAATTTCAATGTTTATAACTATTTATTTATATAATTTAATTATAATATGTATGATGTATGTATTTATCAATTGTTTATTTATTTATCATAAAGATGAGGAAATAATTTAAAACATAAAAAAAAACATGAAAAATAAATGGAAATTATGGTTAAATTTATTAATGTGTTAGTGACCTTTTCATTATATTTTTCCGTTATTATCAATTGATGAATTGAAAATTTGTTTGTGTTTTTTTAATAACAACACACACACACACAAAATAACACTATTATTATTAATAAAATACTTGAAAAATCTAGAATTTAGAAGCCATTATTTTCTTATCAAAACAAATATTGATAATAAAATCTAAATTGGAATAATGATTAGAGAATAACTACCACGATTGTTTCGATAAGAATAGTTCTACTGCTATATAGTACGCCTATTTCGACTTCTGGCCAGCTTGACTCTAATAGAAATCATACCACTATAATGAGAAAACTGATCACGTTAGTCACGTGATGTTCTACTAGCGTTTATAGTTTGATTTGTGAGATTCAGCAACGATCGAATTCGACCTCTCTTTTAACGAAAATTTTTGATTCTTATTTTGAAAATGAAAACAGGTTATTAACTGCCCCTGTGCAACACAGCACTTGCACTGTAGGTAGGATCGCCCCTGGTCACATTTCGAGGTATAATCTGGATTTCTCACATATACGTCGCTTAAGGCCAAATCCCTATTATGCCGATTGCATGGCTTACTTTGAAGTAGACCGCAACGAGTCGGTTTTTCAGCACAGCCGCACAACAGGTCCATACTTAGGCGGTTTTGCCGATCGGCATAATAGGGATGCGACCGAAGAAACAACTAATTTTAGTGCGGAATCTAGGGATCTCTGATACCGGATTAGAAGGACGACACATTTCATCCTCTACCATAAATTTTATTGGGCGGAAGCGCCAAAAGTAGTTTTCTCTCCTTGCAATATTCATAAAACCGGCACTCCCTACTCCCCATTTCCTCTAGGCCAAACAGAAAAAGATTTCTGTCTTGACAGCAATGCGAGCAATTTGCGGCGAGTTCGTGGAACTCCTCTCAAGGATCCTTGGCTCGATGAGAAAGCTCACCAGAAATATTCTTATTGTTATTATACTCGTTTGATCTGTTGTTTCGTAATTTCCGTATTTACTGGTTCTTTGGCATTTTTTCTTGGTCTTTAAAAGATCACATTTCTTGGACTGTTTCTTGATCCAGAATGCCAGTTTATTGTTTTGTCTTTTTTATAATCAGTTTTTTTCACTGATGAGTAGAATTTGGAAAGGCTCGGTCTCTCCGGACCCGACGACTCAGAGTAGGAATCATGATTATTTCCGGGTGTGAGGCCCGCTCAAAAATCTTCTAAAAATTCGAAATCACTTATGGTTGATTATTCTAAAAAGTTTTTTCGAAGAACCCAAAACTCGAGACCTATTGACCGCGGGTATTGGGTCCGAGTAATCGTAGATGGCCTAGCCGAATCCGAAACCGGGTACTCGGATCCGAAAAACCCTACTCATGGGTCATACTCGAAGCACCTAGTCAAGCCCTCTTTCTTTATGCGGGCTCACGATCGTTAGCACTGTTTGTTATTCTCTACAGAAGGTATTATAAGCAAGTTAAGAAGAATAGATTGTTTGATGATCACTGAATACATAGTAGAGACAGTAGAGATATAATTGTATGTAAAAGATGCGTTCCTTTTCATCTCAATTTATAGAGGCTTTTCCTAGAATTGTTTGACAATAGTAAAATACATTCTTTTCTCTATTAACCTAAATTGAATGAGTTCGCACTTTCCAACAATATTTACACCTTGTCATTTTTAGTTTGATCGACTTGGCTTTAAATAAATATATGAACGTCAATATTTGTCTCATTTAAATGTGTCTCTTCTGTCTTTTTCTTTTCAATACTGCCTTCTTAAGCTCATCGAATCAAAACAGACGAAGTATGTATGGACTGTATTTCCGAATTAAGACACGTTTGTGGGATGCACTGTGCAATATTGTTTAAATACAAATGCTCGCCAACCAACTGACATTTTACTGTTTCGATTATGGTAAAAACGAAAATCTCTTCATTTGATTTTAGTGAAAATCATTTAAATTACATCATCTGTTCTGTATATACACATACATACATATATGTATATTTCATTAATATTTTAATTAATGAATTTTTTAAGAGAAACTGAAATTTCTCCTCTATTCTACTTATACCTATATGATTGTTGTTGTTGTTCTTCTTCTTCTATTCAATTCTCTTATATTATAATCAACGACACACTTACGAAATTCCAAACATAATTGGCAAGGTAACAGTGGCGGCGCGATGGCATTGTACAGAATGCATTCACTTCATTATTTTAATGCAAAACTTTCATTTTTTTGTTGTTTTTGTTTTCGCAAATTAAATTAGAATAGATTGAATTTGCAATTCTTTATCTGCTCATTATCATTATTATTATTATTATTTGCTAACCTATGTAACCTAATTATTTGTTGTGCATTACAAATTCTATTGATTTTGTTAAAATGAAATAGTGCACGTGTACTGATTGCATTCACTATTTTAGAATAGGTTGGCAAAAACAAAAATCTAAACGGGAAAGGGGAATGATTGCAAAATCTCTATATATTTTGCTTACAATTAGTTTAATCAGAGAATTAATTAACCAATGAATTAACTATCTAATAATGAATATTATCTTTTAAGTTGTTGATTTAATGTAAGCATTTAGCTGATTCAAATCTGTGTCATTATTTTTGTTTACTCTATTGCTATAATAATATGTACTTTTTTTGTTTGTTATTTTTTTTTTATATCAGTAGAAATAATTAGTATTGAACAGGTGTTTGTGATTCTGTTATACTTTCTTTGTTTGTTTGGAATTCCAATAAATTACACATTAAACAGTCTGATTGGTATCATTGACTGTTTCGTTATATTTTAACGTGAAGTTATTTACAACAACAACAGCAGTAGAACGAACAAAGGATCTCCAAAACGGGAAAAATCCTTTTTTTTTACGATAACAAACGATAAATGCAATCCTTTGTTCGATTATTTTGATAAAATTTAAATTAAGCAATATCAGTCATTTGTTTATTAATAAATCTCTAAATAAGGATGATCAGTAGCGTAACAGTTAAATCGATGCGAGATAAACAATTAAATTGTTGTGCGTATAGATTTTCCTAGATTTTGTCATATTCTTGGTTACTACAGTGTTGTAGCTATACTGCCCTGCAACCTGATTTCCTCTATCACATGCAGAAGCTTGAAAAGTATGATCCTCTTGAGCTGTCGTATTGGATGTTGAGTGTGTGGCAATTGACGTACTTGAACATTGTGATGTTTATGGAGCCTCCTTCATGACTCTTGGCAATCTTGTTCATCCCTTTTTTGATTGCCCTTACATACCAAGGAGCATTTACAGTATTTTTCTCTTACATAATATTTGGAAGCGATCATATAGTTATTACTTTCTTTGGTACAGCCATCACAGCTGAAGACAACAGGTAGGTCCATACGGTTTTGAGAATTTGACTGATGGACCAATACGTTGTTTTTATATTTCAAGTTTAGTTCTTTTTTCTTTATTAGATGTGCTTCCCATTTTAGCTTAGCACGGACGGTAGGGCTTCTGGTTGTTAGGAATTGTTTTGTTGTCCAATTCTATGGGGTCCGTTTTTATGGTCCATGCATTTGTATTGTCCATTGTGCTTTGGATGTTCGCTGTTTTCTAATGCTAGCAAACGTGGCTAATTTAACGTTTTCTGCCACTAAATATCACAAGCAACTTAATGTATGCTTTGGTGAGTAAAAGCCTTCATTTTAGAGTATTTAAGATTTTGAAATGAGCAACTGGTCCCTTCAACTGAAGGCAGTTATACTGCTCAGGAGTAAGAAAACAACATAAAACATACAGTTTTTATAGTAAGGAAGGGGTAAGTCTATTGGCTTTCCTTGCTCTTGTCCTAGATAGCCTCCACATATTTGAACCATTGTTGCGAGTTGCGAGCTATCACAAAGCTACCTTAGCCATGATCTAACCTCGGCTCCAATAATGGAGCCGACCATGCTGCTTTGTCAGCAAATAACTGCTCAGATTTTAGTACACCACTGGAGGTGATACAATTAAAAATTAAAAATCAAACAAGATAGATCATTCATTTATTGTCTTGCCCATGGGCTTGGATAAATTGGATACATCAGTCAAGAGTGAACATATTATTTATAAAGACGGACATACAAGTGGACGCTTCTTACACTTCCAAATTAACAATAATAATGATGATAATAAGAACAAAAATAATTGAAAATTTTTTCAAAAACAAAAAATTTAAAAATGATATGCACAGTTGTCAATATTTTATAAATATTAGAAATGGTATACAGTTCCAGGAATGTTGAATTTTTTTGATTCTATTTGTACAATTAATCGTGACTATAATTAATTAGTGAAAAATTCAAGGTTTTGTTGATTTATTAAAAATTAAACAAAATCTAGATAGGAAGCAATCATGTTTTAATCATACAAAAGATTCTCTTATCATTTATCAAAATAAAACAAACGAAAATCAACTATCTGAACTGTATGTATATATATATTACAATAGGGACTAACCGATCAAGAGAGATAAAGATTAATTTTTTAAAATGATTATGAAGGAAATTTACAGGGCATTTTCTTTCATTCTTTTGTTTGTTTTTTTTTTGCATATATTTGTTTTGTTTAATTATACTGATGGTTCACTTTTTTCAATTAAAAGCGAGTTTTTAAAGCTTCACTATTCCTATGCGAAATTAATTATTTATTCTTTGAAATTCTCCTCATTTCTAAATTATACAAATCTATCAAACTAAATTTTTAAAAAACCCGCCGCCACAAACCGAGCGGGAATATTTTAAAAAATCCCCCCCAACCACAATCACCAAAAATCTAATTTGATAAATTTCAAAATTTTCGGTATAAATTGTTACAAAATGTAGTAATCCTACGGAAATATTTAATATAATTGAAACAATAACAACAAAAGACGAATTGTTGAATAATTTAAATAAATTAAATATATTATGATAGTAGTAGCGACATCTGTGCTAGTAGAATGAAATTACAATTGTTTTTCTGTAATGTTTTTCTCACGTTTATTTCCTGTTTTTTTTTTTTTGAAAAAGCGGGAAATTTAAAACAGAACTTCTGTCCAAAGTCATTTATCACATGCAAGTCAACAATTAAGAATAATTATTTTTTTTTGTTTTGTTTTTATACAATTAAACGTTCATATACAATTCTAGTAGTGGTATTTATATTTTAATAATTTACAATAGGTAGTTCTAAATTTTCCTTATTATTTATAATAAGTTTTATTATTAATTTTTAAGGGTTTCAAGTAAAAAAGCAATTTATCAATTCCAATGAAGCATTTGACTTTTTTTTTATAGGTTTATATATAGAACGTCCCAGAAAAACGTGTTATTATCTCTGTTGAATGCAATATTTAAATCGTTGTAGGAATTTATTATTTTTTTTTTGTTAAATCTATGGAAGCAGTTTCTGGGCCGTTCTGTATGTTTTATAATCAATATTCTTCTCTTTAATTAGAGATGATTTTTACGTGACACTATATATTTATATGTGTGCGCGATATCTACACTTATTATTATTATTATTATTTCACCTCATTTACACTAGATGATTCCTATTATTATTAATATTATTATTATTTTTCTTGTTAAAATAACTACAGCCATCCTTGCACTACTTCCTCAATTAGTCCAGATCAGTCGTTTAATTTTATGGAAATATTGGATATAGCCTTAAGTATATTTTCCAATAATTCTCGGCGAATTTTCCACTAATTATCAGTTGAGTAATTTTCACTGAAAAAAGAAAATTCAACTCTTGTATACACCGAGAAACGCAACATTTTGCAACATTCATGCAAAACTGTGCTAAATTTATAGAAGAAATGAGTGATATTTCGATATAAAGATAGGGTTTGAAATTAGAATGAGACACACATAGAGATAGAGAAAGTGAGATTAAAACCTACCCCGTCTTGTATATATATTGTTTTATTAAATAACTGCCAATTATGGTTGCGTCTGAAAGCAAAAGTTGTAATTTGTAATTTTTCGACCAAAAACAATTGTCGTTATTAATGATTTTGTAACAATTATATCAAGGGGTGGTGGTTAGAATGAATGAAGGGATGATGGATGAAAGTTCCACAATCATACCTATATCTAATTATTGGAAGATTAAGGTACCATTCAGCTCTGCATATGCGTAGTAGAATTAGAAGGGCTAGTGGTGTGTTTGTTGGGTTTTTTTTGATTTTAAAATAAATATTTGTTTGTAAATCTCTACATGTAATAAAAGATGATAATGTATACTGATTGATAAGAGATGGATGTGAAATGTATTGGATGTGTTACAATTTAAGGGAGTCTAAGCTAGCCATTGAATTGCGTCGTGATAAACCAAGCGATGGTAATCCACTAACCAGTGATGTAGTTCCAAATAATTTGTACCATCCTATTACGATATTACTTAGATTCAAATCATCCAGCATTATTTGGGCAACACCCATGAACACTTTTTTGCCTTCAATACGACCATAATCACCCCATACAGTTACCTAAAATCAAACCAATTAAATTTTGGACGAAAAACAAAATTTGATGAAATTTACTTGAAGAATACAGCCTTGGAAATTCTCTCTAAAGGCTAATTGTTGTTGGTACAGTGGATCTAAGGTACGTCTTGCTGTTGATGTCTTCGCTTTAGCTATACACTTCTTGCCATTAACTAAGTAGACTTTAACATAAGGCGCTAAAATTTTGCATAACAGTATTAATCATTTTTGGCTGAATCTGAGCGAAAAATACCTGGTAAGACTTTTGAACCAGGTCTAGCTTGTAGACCTCTAGCACGTATCACTTCAACTTCTAAAAATCCTTTTTGATAGCACAGCGATAATTGTATATCGCCTAAAGCTGGAGCACCAAGTACTTGACGACCCACTAGTTGTCCAGGACCTAGACCATCGATGAATTCGGCTAATTGGCCACTTTCACCAGCTAATCTCAATGATGGTGACCACCTATAGTAGCGTTAAAATTTTCGAATTTAATCACAAAATTTTTGGATCAAACAGTGTACACAGAGATATCAAAATACTGTCTAAAAATACAAACACATCAACCCTCAACTCTATTTTGGTTATTTTTTTTTTGATAGTTCTTTTTGAAATTCAAAAAAAATTGGTTAGAGCAGACACAAAGATGTACATAGAGAGAGAGAAACAGAGATAGATAGAGGTAAATAGAAAATTATATCGGGCTATTTTAACTAAAATCGAAAAAATAAAATAAAATAATATAAAGGCTACAGTGTGTTTCTCTGAGGTGGTAATTTAGTCGTGTAATAGGTAGAAAAACGTTTCGTCAATAAACCGTGCCTTATAACGGTGATTTTGTGCCAAATTTATTGTCTACATGCAAAATTCTCCATGCTATTTATGTGTTAGTATAAAGACAAAATACATACCAGATCAGGAGAGCAAATAATGACCATCAAAAATTCAAAAGCTGTATCAAAAATTGAAATTTCATTGAAAAAAAATTAACAAATTCAAAATCAAAAAAAAAAAAAAAACAAACTAAAAAACAGTTTGCCATGCAACTGATGCTTGGCCAAAATTTTTGCCAAAGGAAATCTGAAGGTAAATTAAAGACACCAATGAACAGCCAAAATTGTAGATTTAGACCAGAGGACCACTATAGCAGCTTTTGGTATCAATATACTTACGATGATGCTTCAGAACTTGATATAGAGTTGAGACTAGATGCTCTTTGACTGCTATCAGCTGATCTTGTTGGTATACAAGGGACGACCTCTTGTGATCGTTGAATACTGCTACTGGTAGATACACGTTTTCTATTGTATCCGCTGTCTGCACCATCAAAAACATTTGAATTTAGACAAACCATTCATATTCTTTTTAAAAAGATTATTTGTAATCCTTTCAACTTTTTGATCTGTTAATGGAACTTGTCAGACAACAGAAGACAACATAGATTGGCCATAAAACGGAAACAAGCATAGCTCTTTTTACTAAAATCTACATAGAAGTATCAAGCAAAACATCCTAAATAGTAGAATAATAGAGGCTATTGTTTCAAATAGAATAAGACTATAACTACATAATGCAGATCTATTACTAAATTTTCTTGTAAAAACTAGAAGTGAGCATTTTTGGGCCTTCTTAAACAACTCTATAAATTTTTACAAGGAAACATTACAGTGATAGAAGCAGAGTTTATCTAATTTTACCAATAATCTATCTTGTTATCAATAAATACTTCCTTTATCATCCTTTCTGAATTTTGTCTTGACCTCACAATAACGAACAGTCAAAAATAAAGAAAGAGTAAATCTACGCAAAATTTTGACAAATCATCTCTCTATGTACCCCTTGACGTGTTTGCTCTTTATCAGGATAAGTATAGAGGGTTAATATTTTCAAAAGGAAAAAGTGGATAGTAACCTGTCACCATCAGCAGATCCTTCACCATCACTAGATGCCGAAGAACCTTGTTTTGACAATCTCACATCACCTGGTAGTACCTCTTCAGATCGATGTACCGTAAATGAAGTTTTACCACGACGCCCAAAACCCATTCGACGTTTTCGACCTTAAGCAAAGGTATTTATCGTTTTACGGAGAAAAGGATTAGAGCTTACACGTATTCTTTGAGGTTTTCCTTTTATATTTAAAGATTGTTCTCAACAAGAAGAATAAAGAAAATCTAGTCTAAACGTTTAACTATTTTTGGAAAAAGATTACTCTACAACATCTGCTTTTAATTTTCAGAATTTTTTTTAAAAATTTATTGGTAGTTGATTCATTTCATTAGAGTAGTTGTGAATGACCACCTTACCTGTTGCTGATAGTTGACTAGTAGAGTTGCTCTTTTTACTCAAACCAACAAATTGCGCCTGACGGTCACGTTCTCGTTCCCGTTGGCTCTCTTTCCTCATCATCTCCTTTTGTGGTACTTCTAAACCATGCAATTGTCCAACTGCTGTATCACTCAGACTACCATCTATATAGACACGATTTGATTGAGATTTGCCAAAATTAATTTTTTTTTTTTGAATAATTAGCTCGTAATTACCGGTTTTCTCATCATTGGGTGCTTCTGTATTGGAAAGACTCCTGGTGAATTGTCCACGTTTTATACTACTCTCTCTATGATGATGATGATGGTGATGGTGATGATGATGGTTGTGATGTTGGTCGATATTGTCAACAGGATCTCTCATCTCCGGATTACGAAGATTTCTGGATACACCCCGATGTTGGTTTGTTGTCGATGATGATGTTGTGTAACCATAACGGTCGCTGCCTCCACCATAATCAGTACTACTAATAGGAAAACAATCATCGTTAAGGGTACTAGTAACTATTAGTAACAAATGGCACAAGATTTTTGCATTTAGGAATTTTGATAAAATCAAAAATTTTTCATCAATATGATGATTATCGTCATCATCATTAGCATCATCAGCATTAGTATCAGACAAAGGTATTGTTTGTGTATTTTCAGTTTGATCAATTTCAGTTTTATAATTTTTTGGATCCCCTTCTTTACTGTTTCCATCATAACTTTGACATTTTGCCAAACAACCCTTTCTTGTATCATTCATCACCCCATCCCTGACCTCGTCGATTATTGATTTTACAATAGAAACAGATTCGAATTCATCTTGCTCTTGTAGTTTAGCACTACTACCATCACCACGAAAACTACTACGAGAGGAGCAATTACGGTAATTTTGTTTAATTCTGTTAAGATTAAATTTCAACAAAATATCTAAAGGATTAAGCTTAGGGATTCGTCTTATATGTTTATGGCGTTTTAGGGATGATATGGGGTTGTATTCTGTTTGGTTTTTGCTGAAATTTTTATTGAAACATCTTTTCTTCGAATCAATTTTGTTTCAAGGGCAGTATTATTGATAAGGGTTTTGCAAAATTTACCTGATGTTCCTAGTGCCTCTTGGGCGTTCTGATTGTGTTGAAAACGCACTACTCGTTACCGATGCAACCGATTCCATATCACTATCAAAATCAACTAATCCCAATGGATCTCGTTCACGATCTGGTGATGTTGTTATCCTTCTTGTACTTCTTGTATGATTTGCTAAATCACTATCACTTAATCCACTATACCTCCTTTCCCACCCTGATCCTGTACTACGATATGTATGCATATATCTCATGCGATGTCTACCAATACGATCTTGTTCAAAATCTTGTGTGATACGTTCTTGTAATGCTCTAGTCAATGCTTGAGGTACTTGTGGTAATTGTCGTTTTTTCGGTGAACCAGTCGGTGTTGCTGTTGCTGAACGTGATTGAAAACGTGTTGTTGCAACATTATATGTTAATGGTTGTTGATAATCTGATATTCGAACATCAGGTGGTGATAATGAACGATGATCGGTAATGGCACGACGTGGTGATTTTGAACGAGATCTAGACATGTGCATACTTGGGGATTCGCAAGGGGCAGCTGAATGCGATCGTTGGCCAGCCATTCCACTCTATAAAATAAAAACGTGAAATTTTTGTGGGAATTAGAAAAACAACAAAAACAACTCACCCTTCGATATCCTTGATTGTTATACGGTTGCATATTATCAAAGTCTCGTCTTGATTTCCTTTCTGTATCTCTTGGTGGACTAGCTGAACTACCGACACTACTAACACTAGCACCGTCAGCACCGCGACGCTCCCTACCACCATCAATTTCACATTCTGATGGTGTATCAGAATCGGAAAATCTCGAACCAGTACTTGGTGGTGATAGATGTTCACTTGGTGTTAATGCAACTTCTTCATGTGGTCCTAATGTGCGCCATGTTGGTTGTTCATCTAATGGCCACAATTCAACAATACTTTCACCTAAAAAATCATTGGCACCATAACGCACATAATCCCAAACTGTTATCTCTAAAGCACGTAAACGTAGATCAGCACGACGTAAACCGGAATAGACAAATGTCTGATTCCACATCGGCTCCGTTGTGTCTACAAAACACACAAAAGAATATACAATTTTTCCAGTAAACGTACAGATGAAAAATGAAGGTTTTTGTAGACTTACTGGCAAGTGTTCGTGTCCTTCGTTTCGACTTCTCCGACCTATCTGGCAACAGAAATAATTTACAATACGGATTTCTAGGTTGGTGCGGTGAACGTGGCGTTAGTCCAGCAGCACAAACAATTGTAACAAGTAATTGCAATGTAGTCGGATCGAAACCTAGACGTATCTGTATCCGACCACCAACACTAGGAGCCAATGCTGGATTTGGTCGGGGACGTTCCGGACTGCCTGGCGACGTTACAAGGACATGGGGACGCTCATACCCCTCAACTTCTTGTTGATGCCATTGACTGCCAGTTTGGCCTAGTGTAATGGAAAAGAAAAAAAAAAGAAAAAAAATGGAGACAAAACAATCATATTATTAGAGATTGGTTTAAACCATATTTGAACACCATCGCTGCTTTCAACGACTTTCGCACAAAATTAAAAATAAAAATTTGAAAAATTTTCGAACAAGAAAAACACACACAGTTGTTGCTCCCAATTACAGATAAAAATTGTTAGAAAAAAATCGGGAATGATAGGTGAGAGACCAACAAACAAACAAACAAACAAATAAATCAAACATTAAAAACGTTACAATTATTACGTTTTATAGAAGAATAAAGGAGAAGTATAAGAGAATTTGTGTTTTTTCTTGTATTTTCGTGTTAATTGTAGCAGGAAAGTGGTGCTATAGTGTTAAATATGGTTTTAAAAGTGTGTGTTTTTGTGCAATTTTTAACAAGGACAATGATTTGTTGAAGCTTATTATTGCTAACTTACTGCTAAATTTTTGTCGATATCTACACTATTGTTGAAACTGTTCATCGGACATATATCAACCAAAAAAGATCAAAATTTTTGTGATATTTTTCATGATCTTTTTTGTTTGAAAGATTCGTTGAATTTTCCTACCTCTATGTGCCATTGATTGTCGCCATGTAGCTTGTGCAGCCCTTCTATTACCCATACTTCTCGATACAATCAATTCAACATTTGCTTCATGTTTACTTTCAGCAATAATATCAGCTACTTCTTGATATGTTTTACCTTGTAATAATCTACCATTCCATTCAATCACCTCATCACCTATATAAGCAATTAATCAAAAATTTTTGCCACAATAATTGTTTGAAAATTCAGCAAATACCTGGTCTGAGTTGGCCTTCAACATCAGCAATACTGCCACGTTTCACTTTCTCAATAATTGCAGCTCTCTGACCACTCTCCAAGATTTTACCACCGATCACTTTTAAGCCTAATATTGCAGCACTAGATCCTGTTGTCTCTCTAGATCCACGCCGTAGGATCATATGGCCGATCATACGTGTACCATCAGATGATACTTGCCATGATAATGGGTGCTAGTTATTGAAAAATTTCAATTACCGCCCAGTTTGGTTTTGGTTTTTTGCGTGTGTTATCAATTTTGGATTAAGACCAAAATGTTAATGTGTGAGTATTGTTTTATTTTACAAAAAAAAGAACTATATTGGATAGCCAAATACAAACAAAAAGAGGATTAATACATTTAGAACCACACAGGCAGAGATTTCGAAGTTATAAAAGTTTGTTCAATATTTATTTTTTTTTTTAGAGAAGAGAAAAAAATGAAACGTCAAAGCCATGCATTGCGTTAAGGATTCTGAAGAAGAACGTCTCATGCTAAGTTGGTTCAAGGCAAAGTCTACTTACAAATCGCTCTAATCAAAGGATAGAATCATGGATGAATGTTATATGAGATAGGATGGTTTTGTTCTTATTTTTTGTGGATAAAATTTTTTTATAGGCACCTTTGGTAGATCACCGCGTGTTGAATCTTCACTAGATGTAAATGTTGATGATGTATCAATACCGGAATCACGATGTGAATCTTGTGAACCTTGTCTATCCCATGATGTCTCATGTTGATCAAATCGAACAGTCTTCTTTCTTCTTTCAGTAAAACAACGATTGTCTGCTGTCACATCTTGTAGTGGTCTATGTTGTGGTGCGACGATATAATGACTTAAGGGTGGCCAATCACCGTTACCCCCTGATAAACATTCAATTTTTTTTGGCTGTTGTGAAACTTTTATTAATGATTGAATAGTTGACAAGTCTGTTCCTCCCACACCTAAATTTTTGCTCTTTATCTAATAAGAGATTGTTTATATACAATAATAATAATAATGATAATCACATGAAGAAGAAGAGAATAAGTGCGTAAGCTGCGTGAACACGACCATCACATGCAGAAGACTTTTTATTCCAAATCATCAAATCAAACATTAAAATAAAAAAAGTACAACATTGATCACGTTTTGAAAACAAAAAATAAAAAATTGTAGGAATATCGTTAAAATCTTGATGTCTCACCGCTAGAAATTTTTTGATTTTCTCATCAAGTATGGCCTGTCGACTTAAACTGTCCGATATTTTATCTCTTTCACGACTTCCTGTAAATCGCAAAGCAAATCAAAACTGGCCCCAATAAATGGAAAACAAGAACGAAAACATGATTTCTTTATTTTTTTGAATTACTTACGCGACACAAACTATTTTCAAATATATTTGTGGGAATAATAGTAAGAAAAACAATGAAAATTCCAATTATTGAAAACACTGAGATGTCTATAAGATAAACTATGGGAGCAACAACCTTTTACCAAAATTTGAAATTATAGTAAAAAAATCAAAGAAACACACGGGGGTTACCTTTTTCGCTGTCACGATCATCACTGCCATATTCCGGTGTCGATTTCAAATCATCTTCAGAACTGGAAAATGAGCGTTGTAGTTGGGGTTGTGGCGGTGGATTATGTTGATGTTTCTTTGTTGAACCGGCACGTTTATGTTTCTTATTGGCACTAGCAGCTGGTGGTATTCTCTGTTGTGGTATATCCATTGGTAACTGTTCCGGTTCCGGATCCGGATACCTACAATATCCATTGTTTTTTTTTTTGTTTTTTTATGGTTTGTTTTAGACGTTCACACCAG
>JAZBGY010000892.1:0-10672 GCA_037414755.1 Lydus trimaculatus | reverse complement strand
ATTTATTTACCGTTTCGGTACTAGATGTGGATGTGTTCGCATCAAACCCTCCAATTCACCTTGATAATAACGTGGATCATCTTCATTATATTGTTGATTGTAACGTTCACAAGATGGTGGTCGTGATTCTTGTTCACTATATTGTCGTCTAAGTACACTACCGGATCGTTGTAATGGTTGATTCTCTTTTTCAGCTGCTGAATGTGCACGTTCTAATTTTGGTCGTTTATCGGATGGTGCTTGTTGGTGAATTGTTGGCAGTTCAGTATCAGTTGGTGGTGCACCCAACATCCATTGACCAGTTTTACTAAGTAATTCCTGTTTCTTTCGGCATAATATACACACCCATACAACCTGCAGAAAGCAAATAAATTTAGATAATGTAAAAGATTGTGCTAAAATCGCCTGGCGCATCCACCATTCATCAACATTTCAACAGTTACGTTTAGGGGGTGAATTCTTTTAATTTATGCCGTCTTAGCAATGATACCTAATTGCCTGTAGGGTTTTATTTTTAACTTCGTGTTTACACCGTTTTTCTACAGTTGTCAAAAATCTGATCAGGTTCAGGGTGTGTTTTATAAGTTTATGGCGTATTAGAGAGTAGTAAATAAAATAAAATAATGTAGAAGGAGTGCTCTAAAGTCGCTCGGTGCATCTACCATCTCACATCGTTTGTCAACAGTTGCCAGAATTTTAGGGGTGTAAACGTACCCCACACTTTATAACAATCTGCGATACGCATGTAACTGTGTGCAGGGTAGCGTTTTTTAATTGTTTGAGGGGCGAATAAAGTTGTATAATGTAAGACTACGTTTAGGGGGTAAATTTAATAAATATATTACGTTTTAGAAACGATACATATTGCCTGTTGGTTTGTTTTTCTGTAATTTTGTCGCACATGAGGGTAAATAAAATTGAATAATCTAAAAGGAGTGCATCCATTGTTTTACACCGTTTTTCTATAATCATCAAAAATTTGATTAGGTTTAGGGTGCGTTTTATAAGTTTATGGTTATTAGGGATTGTTTTTTTGATTTTGTGACGTCTTTGGTCAGCAGCTGCTTGAATTTTAGGGGTGCAAACGTACTTCTGACTTTATGGCATGCAAATGTATGTTGGGCAACTCTTTTTAATTGTTTGTCTCACATGAAAGTGAATAAAATTGTATAATGTAAGGCGGCTTTATAGTCGCCCGGCGCATCCACCATTCTGCAACATTTTTACAATTACCAAAAATCTGACTACGTTTAGAGGGTGAATTTAATAAGTGTATGACGTTTTAGAAATGATACGTAATGCCTGTGGGGTTGTTTTTCTGTAATTTTGGATAACATGAGGGTAAATAAAATTAAATAATCTAAGAGGAGTGCATACGTTGTTTTACACCGCTTTTCTATAATCGTCGAAAAATTGATTCGGTTTAGGGTGCGTTTTATAAGCTTATGACTATTAGGAATTTTATGTACGTCTTTTGTCAACATCTGCCAAAATTTTAGGGGTGCAAACGTACCCCTGACTTTATAGCACATTGCAAAATGCACGTAACTGTGTACAGGGTAATTTTTTTTCAATTCTTTGTGTTAAATGGGGGGCGAATAGAATTGTTTAATGTAAAGATAGACTACAGTCACCCGGCGCATCCACCATTTTTTGGAACTCCCTCACAATTTATCAAATAGAAAAAAATTGTAAAGATTTTTGAAAAAGCTCCTTCCACAAGCAAATAGAAGTCGAATTCATTATTCCTCGTAATCTAATAATAGACAGACTTAATAATTTCGCTATTCTCCTCAATTATCTAGATATAAGGCTTCTCATGTAGGTACCTATTACACATGTATTATATATCTATATAATACATATATATATATATGTATATAATATACAATACACCCCTAATAATGTTTGATATAATGGTTTCAAATTGACGTAATAGTTATAAATTCTTAAAATCAACTTGTAATCATCAAATTCACCCTCAATTGACATTGATAAATGTATGAAATGACGCATTCAAGAGTTTATTTTTATTTTCTATGTGTATTTTTTTTTTGTTGGTGTTGTTCTCTTCTGAATGTTTTAATCTATTCACTTGTATATAGAAGTCCTATCTTGTATAATATCTAATTTCGTTTATAATAATAATTATCGCATGATGAGTGAACGTGATAGTTGACGTAAAAACATTGATAAACTTCCCCTGAAAATTTCTTTTTTTTTGTCTTATCATTGATATAAACATAACGAAGGGGGGAAGGGGGTTAATTATGTATTGTTTATCCTATAAATTTATTAACTCTATAGATTTTAATATCAAGAAACAATTGATAAGGATATTAGCATTAAACTTTGACATTTAAATGTTAACATAAAAAAAAATCAACTTTGTATCAATGGAGACGAATTGTATTGTAGTAGGGGATGATACTATATTACCTCCCCTACAATCGCCATTATCATTGTTAATAATTTCTAATGAAATTCTATATAATTACAACAATTTCCACAATACTTTTATTATTTATTTATTGTTAGATTGATGTAATAACCGATTAGTGTTGATATTAGTTGGGAAAAATAGATAAAGATAGAGTACGGATGGTATAGAATCAATACGATACGTCACGTCCGGTAAGCGTGACGTAAACACCCCCACGCTTTACTGGGACCAACTTAAACATACACACATACAGGGGAACCCACGCGTTTTCTGGGTCCGGTTTTCCGTCAATGGAGATGATAAATATACAACGTAATTAGGAACCGATGGTTATTTCCACGTAAATACCATCAAAATTCTAGAAGGAAAAAACTCTGTTAATGTAGTCGATAAGGAAATTTATGCACATAATTCTATATTGGTTCACTGACCAGATTCGACCTTTTTGCTAGGATATTAGTGGTGGTGCCAGTTGAGAAATCTACCCCAAAATAAAGAATGAAACATTAATAAATGGAAGACTAACCTTATTTGAACGTAAAGTAACTTTGCCACCACATCGGGCACAACAACGTATCGAACAATAATTACAAAGATGTCCAACACCGTCTGCAAATTTCGTTTTCAAACATATATGACAGGTTGCATCCAATTCGATGCCGGCTTTTTTATGTTGTTCACTACGGGCACGTATCGTCTCTTCTAAAATATGAACTTCATCAGCTTTCCGTCTGTAACACATCAAACATTAATTTGTAATTATATTGTCAACATTGAAACGAAATAATTTGTCAATTTATTTTGTAATTGTTGTTAATTGGTAATTGTACATTTTCAAATGTCAAGGGTGGTATTTGGGAATAATTGTCAACGAGATACGAGCATTAACAAACAATTAACTTTAGTGGAAAAAATGTTTTTGTGGTAAACTCACTCGATGTAGGGTAGAATTGTAGACATTCTCGCACACTATTGTGTATCAACGGAAAACTACCCTTTTATATATACAAAAAAACAACTCTCTAATACAATTATAACAGCAAAGGGGGTGGAAATAGGATCCAATAAGATTATAGTGTTCCAATGTACAGTCTATATTTATATTTGCTCTCTAATTAAATCAAAAGTCGGCAAAATCACCCTCAACTATTAGAAAGAGGTTTATTATAGTTTGCTTTTATACATTGTGAGTATGCTATTTTTAGATTGAATTACTTCACCCTAACAGTATGCGTAAGTTTTGATTTTAATTGTAAAATAATAGATGATGATCTTTACCTCATAATCTCTTGTTCACGTTCCTCTTCTTGTTTTTGCCGGACCATAACGGATTCAATGATGGCCCGTTCTTCGGGTGTAAGATGAGACAGATCCGGCCCTTCCTCCATTCTATCCCTTTTCAGGCATACTATTCACCGCGCTTTATTTCTGATAATTGAAGACGACTTAAAAGAAATTTTCAAAAAGCATCAAAACAAAAATTTAGAAGAAAAAAATTAATAGAAAGATTAATGTTAAATTGTTCCTTTTGGAAGATTTAAGTCACATTTTAGTATTAACACAATAGTCATTTTCACAGATTAATGTCTTGTTTTATATCTAAAATCACCACTAATATGTGTATGTGTGTGTGTGTGTGTGTGGGGGGGTAAGTGTTAAATCAGCCAGGCGTTGTCCTTCTATTTCTGCCCTTGTTTCCACTTCAATTTACAAAATATGGGCATATTTCGATGATTTTTGGATAATAAATGTGTTTTAAATGGTGAATTCTTCCATCTTCTATTCACATTTATATAATTTTCAGATTACACATCTATATAAAGCATCATGTCTAACACAAAACACTTGACACATTGTTTCTGCTCTTGAATGGTTGTATTATTGGGTAATTTTCTCGTTTTATTTTTATTTGTTATCAATTTAAACAAAAATGAAGATAATAAATATAAATATATACACAATAATAATATATATATATATATATACACACACACACACACTCCGATCAGATGTTGTTAATGTTAAAGTATCGTTATTTCAGATTGTCTAAGCCGTTGTCCGGCCAAATATCACAGTTTGCAATTACCCATTCATGCACCTTTAATAAATAATAGGATGAGTTAAAGGAACACCAATGGTAGCGTCTTGATGGCGTGACGTCACTATAGATATGTATTGATTTAATATGATGGGCAAGCGCCGCGACGGCAGCAACGACAAAATATTCTGAAAAAAGATCTGCGCCAATCCTAACACTACACTACTTGTCATAAATGTGGTCGTGGGCTTTTCAAATTCCCATTGAATAGTTTCGGGATTTATCAATGATAATAAATTGAAGCTGCTGTAGGTTGGTATCTCGAATAAGGGTAGTTTGTGGGTAAATTACCAAAAAGAACCTAGAAAATTGCTCAATTTTTGAAATATTTGAATAGAAATTTGGTGGAGGCGCCGGGCAAACAAGCCGCTAATTGTAGCTCAAATTCCGAATTAACTTTCCTAGGTGTATTGTAATCTATAATTAGATTATTAGATTGCATACTTAGCGATAACATCTATTTCAAAGAGACATGAGCATCATTTAGCCGATAGAGTTCTAATTATTTTTTTTTGTCAATTACACACGGTAATGGGGCGACATTGTCAAAGCTGTCAAATTTCTAGGTTATGTTGCATAACCTCAATTTCGATTTGATTGTTTTTACGTGAAAAATGTTACGTTTAACGCAAAACTTACAAAATTTGAAATTAATCCAACCATTAGTGCAAAATTATCAGCCTGTACGTAATTTACCACGTAAACCCCGTAAACCATTATGGATGCCAATAGCAAAAACGAAATTATTTCGTATAGCACCACGACCAGTGATACCAGAAGATGAAGCAGATGAATTGAAACGTTTACATAATAATTATCGTACACAAATTAAGACAATACGTCGTTTTCTAATGCACAAATATAATGTGAAATTATTGGAACGTTCCGATACGGAACAAATCGAAAAACAATTTATTGAAGATTTCAAACGTTGTAATGCAATTAATCAGGAATGGAATGAACGGATACGTATTGAACGTGAACAACGTATCCAAGAACAATTACAGCATGATATACAATTAGCACAGATGAAATTACAGGAGAAACTCAGCAAGAAGGAACAATTGTTGATTGGAGCTGAAGAGATGGTGCGACGCGAGAAAGATGCATCGACAACGTTTATTACCCCGGAGAATATAGATGAGGCTATAGAGTATGCTATTAGGAATCCGGTTGATTACAATTTCGCTATAGATTTAGAAGGGAATCGTATTGAAGGACGTGAAACACAACCAGAAGCAATCAAACAATAATTGCATTAATTTTACTTTTAATTAAATAAATATTTACAGAAAAATCACCAAAGACTTTCAATTAATTCACGTTTATCGTTGGATTTGTCTTCAACATCTCCACTAACAGTCTCCATGGCTTCATTCAAATTCTCAAATTCTTGATTCGTTTCGTTGGTTTTTCGTTTACCAACCATTCCACTGAATTTGGCAGAACCTCGTTTAGCTTTCTCTAATTCTTTACGTAATTTCTGTCGTCTAGCAATCTTCTCATAGATTAAACGTTCATTTAGGTGTGCCCATTTGAAACTCGGTAAATACTTTAAATTCCATATAGAATCGTAATTTTTCGATTTTTTACGTGTATCCACTTGTTTATTGTTTAATAATAAAGCGACTCTTTTCGCAACAGATTTCCGTTCGAATTCTATCCAACCTTCAACGTATTTCACTTGTCCTTTCTTCTTCGTCTTCTTTTTCTTCTTATTCGTTAATCTCCAATCTGTAATTAATTCTTTTTTTATTTATAATTGGATTGGCAATTAACAAATACAAACCTAATGTTTCGGGTTTTTGTAAATAGACACGATCAACTTTACCAAATTGACTGAAATATTCTTTGATTTGTGTCACATTCATATAGGGTGGTATTGTTGCTAAATAAATAATACCCCGTTTTGGGGGTTTCTTTATTTTTGTTGTAGTTGTTGTTGTTGCAGTTGTATCGTTTTCTTCAATTTCATTTTGATTTTCCACATTCTCTGTCATTTTTGTTTATTTACACGACACGTGTATTTTTGAGGTTAACTGAGTTCGGTAGCAGTGCTGCCAGATCTTGCAAACGATGACAGATAGATAAGAGAAACTGTACAATTTGCACTCTTTTCCGATTTTTTAACAGATATCGGTATATTACCATCTAAAAAAACCCTGTGAGTGAGGGAAAACTTGAAATTATTAATAATAAATGATTTATTCAATAAAAATAACAATAAATGAATGTGGCAACGTTGCAAGTTAACGTAATCATGCCTGATTTTTCAATTATGCAACGTTGCCAAATGTACTCGAAGCTTAATATGACAGCCAGTAATACATTTTACTATACCACGCACATAAATAAGGGCTCCTATTTGATTTATTATTAATAATTTCAAGTTTTTCCTCAACCATAGGGTTTCTTTAGATGCTAGTCTACCGATATCTGTTGAAAAAATTGGAAAAAAGTTAAAATTGTAGGGTCTCTCTTATCTACCTCTCACCGGAATTCTCACTTGGGGTTAGATTCTGCCAGATCCAACAATCCTTTGAAAATGTTTAAACAATCTGCGGATTTCTAGTTGTGCAACTAGCAAGTTGTGAGCACTACTGAGATTAGATAAAAATTATGAGCAATAACAGCAGCTGGTATGATTGTTGCTCAAAACAGATGAAAAACTGGATTGCTATCAGGAACAGTGAACGAATTAAAAAGCAATGAGCCCTAAGATTTTAAAACCTACTTGCGAATGGCTGGCGGATCTAGGCACAGGGGATCAGATCCGTCAGTAGTTCTGTAATAGTGAACCAGATTCATTGGATCGAATTCATTTGGTCGTTCTTACAGACCTTACAACAGATTACGGAACAGACTTAATCCTTTGAAAGTGAATTATCTTTAATTGTACATAAATGGAATGGTGTCATTGGTTACTCGGTACTCCTTTGCATCCTTCTCCATCATAGGCGCAAAATTTGAGGCGTTTAACTAAAAATTTGCAGTTTTTGGGCAAAACTTTTGAAAATTCACAGGTTTGCAACATTGTCCATTTTTCAGCAGAATCTGAAGACATTCTGGCTTAATTTGATGAAATTAGGATGAAGTGTTCGCGTTTTTTCAGCTGAATCTATGCAAATCCTCGCTTATTTCGAATAAATTAGCGTAAAATTCGCCGTTTTTGGGCAAAATATTTGAAAATTCGATTTTATTTTCATAAAATTTGTGCAAAACTGTTTGCCTTTTGGACAAAATATTTGGTCGTTACAAAACATGGATTATAGACTTCATAGGAGTTCCTCAACAAACAAGAAAGGGTCATTTTAGAATGGGCTTGTAGCTATAGAATTGGCAGAAGATATTAACGTTAACGTTTGAAAATGATGGGTGTCAACCCCTACGATGGTCTCACCCAGTGCGGGCTGCAACTCCTAACGACGCCACTGATAAATGCGTGAGTCTAAATCTGTTTCGTTTTGAATGAGATTTTAGGAGCCCATGAGGAATCCGCATTATAAATAAAATAAAAGTTAAACAAACATTATTATTATTATTATTATTTTGTTATTATCTTATCAAATACAAGTAATAGTAATTTGAAAAGAATATATTGGATAGCCTATCTATCACATGAATGTAAACCATTATAATCTTTTTATTGGAAAGTCAGGGTGTTTTTCTACGCTGCAATCACAAAAAGCAAATTTCATCATTACAAAACAGTCAAACTTGCACTGGAGTATATGAAAAACTTTAGGAATAGGTACTTACCCACTGAGACCTGTAAAATCACAAACTCTAGCCCGTTCACCTTGATCCAATTTCTTCAATGCTTCCATTTCATCATTACTTAATTGGAAATTATAAACATCGAAATTCTCTTTAATACGTTTCGGTGTTACACTTTTCGGTATTGGAACAAAATTCTGTTGTATTAAAAATCTCAAAACTATCTGTGCTGGTGTTTTTGAATATTTTTCTGATAATTTTTTTACTGTTTTATCACCCAAAATATCTGGCAATTCTCGTTCTGCTTCATTCATTCTTTTCAAAAATTTATTAATACCAGGTGAACCTAATGGGGAATAAGCAACAATACTAATGCCATTTTTACGACAATATTCTACTAATTGTTTCTGTTGAAAATAAAGATGTAATTCAATTTGTAAATTGGCTGGTTTGATTCGTGCACATTTTAATACGCGATCCATTTGTTTGACTGTATAATTCGATAAACCGATTAGTTTTGTACGACCAGCATCGACTTGTTCTTCCATTTTCTAACAACATGAAAAATATTTCTGTTTTGTTGAAATTCAAAAACAATTGAGGAGAAAGAAATATTTACCTTCCAAATACCTTCATGATCAGTAGGTCCTTCTAACTCCATTTTACCTTGATTGTTAAGGATTGGTTGATCTTTATTCATGTCATATTTATATCCTACAGGAAAATGAACTAAATACAAATCAAGATAATCTAATTGAAGGTTATTTAAAGATTTCTTCATAAAAAATTCAACACGATCAGGATGGATCCCAGTTAATGGTAATTTGGTTGTAATAAATAAATCTTCACGTTTCAATTTTCCTGAATCGAACCATTTTTTTAAAACTCTACCAATTAGAGCTTCATTTCCATATATATATGCTGTATCTATATGACGATAACCAGCCTCTAATGCATTATTTAAAGCTGTTTCTATCTCGTTCTCGTCTCTACTCTATTATTTAATTGATTAATTCATCAAATAAAAACATTAATTTAACAATGATGATAATAATAATAATACTTACTTCCCAGGTACCAAGACCTATGGTAGGCATCTTCACATTGCCCGGTAAAGTCAAAAAAGTTTGAGCCATTTCGGAAATAATAGACTTTCGTGTTTGAAGCTTAAAATCAAACTATGCTGCTCAATTGTCAATCAATAGTTTTTATAGTGGATTTCTAGTTAGAAAAATGCAAGATAGTGGGATGACATGCGAAATATAAAGTGTTTATGAAATGAATAATGATAGAAAAGATAATTAAGTTGAGTATGTGCGAATAGATGAATCATACATGACATAACTTACGGATTAGAGTCAGTGGCGTAGCCAAACGGAAGTACCACCTCCCTTTCTTATATTTCGGGCCCGCAGTGCTCTTCTCTTTACCATTTGTTATTGAAATAATTGAAAATTTTGCTTATGCCGTTTGGACTCTATTTTAAAGTTAACACATCCATTTTTTTTTAATTTTTTCAGTCTGAAGATAGTAAGCCACCTCGCTGGCCCTACATGTAATTCATAAGATTTACATAGAATATTCAATTTGTGCTCTATCTCTTTTTTTCTTAACGTTGTAAATTGAATCTCGCTTCTTCGCACTCTCAGATGCTGGCTACGCCACTGATTAGAGTGCATGAAAGTGCATTTTTGAAAAAGATACATCGATGGTGGGGTCTATTTTATCTTTAAGTACACATTTATGTATAATATAGGTAGGGGAAAGACGGGGAACACCAATCATGCAGATAAAACCAACCAATGGCTTTATTAAAAAAATAAACTACGCGTTATTTAACCAAATATAGACATAAAGAGCAACTGCCAAGAGCCTCAACTAACAGAGGGTTCCCAAATTATTTAATCGAGTGTATTTGTTAGTTAGTTTTCTTGTAAATTGAATTTTATTGTTCGTAAATGCAATGGCGTTCCTATCATTGGTGTCAGCCAGTGCGATAATTCTTGATGTTATTTTTCTGTTTCGCTCTCCATCATAGGCGCAAAATTTGCCGCTTTTGATCAGAATTTTTGGCATTTTTCGTTTCTATTGATAGAAGTTTTTTGGGAAATCTTTGAAAATTCATAGGTTTTGATAAGAATATTTCGAAATGCTCATTTTTGATGAAATCAGTGCAACATTATTCATTATTGAGTAGAATCTGTGGAAATTTTGTGTGTCGTTTTTAAGGAGAATCTACGAAAATCGTCTTTTATTTTGCATAAATTAGTTCAAAATGCTCAGTTTTTGGATCAAATCTTTGAAAATTCTATTTCATTTTGATAAAGTTAGTGTAAATTTTTTTGCCGGCTTTGTGCAGAATCTTTGGTTAAAATGTTTGGTCGTTAAAAATATGGATTTAGGCTTCATTGGAG
>JAZBGY010000891.1:0-35932 GCA_037414755.1 Lydus trimaculatus | reverse complement strand
TATTCATTGTGTATTTGTGAGGAAAATTGTGGGGTTTAATATCAAAAATTTTCGGTATTTCCATCAAGACGTCTTTAGAACGACCTAGGAAATTGTTTATAAAATATTTAAACAATATCTAGTACAGTTTTGTAGTGTTTATATAATTAAATAGCATCATGTTTAAATATGTTCAATTTAAATGAAATAAATAATCGTTCAAGACAATTCATCATAATTAATCGATAATTTTACATAAAACGGTGAGTATAAATTTAGATGATTTCAAACTCCATTTTGGGGGGGGTTTCCTTTTTTTTTTTGGTTTTTCCCAACAATAAATCGATAAGGGTTGGAAGAATCATTTCTAGATTATATCTATATAGATGTGTGGGCGAGAACAATCTAACGTCAATACTCACAATTAGTAGTGGGTGGTTTGTTTTTAATTTGAAACTAAGGGTGCATTTGTTATTATTATTATTATTATCTGCGTGTGTGTGACGTAATCATGAGAAATCCCCGACAAATCGGCGACTTTAAGACTATTTTCGTGTTAAGGGGTGGATTTTTTCTTTCTTTATTGAATGCTACATAATCATTAATTACAACTTTTACATATAAAAAGTATGTTGCAAAATTAGCTAAAATTACCTTCTATCAAGTAAATTTTCATTAATTATTCGTTAATATATTACCAAAGAAAGACTGAGTAAAGGAGAAGAAGGAAAAGTAACCATATTTTCCATTACAAAGATACACTTTATGCGATTAATAATTGATTTTCTATTGTGTGATAGAATAAATTTATTATTATCATTAGAAAATGGAAGATTGTGGGGGAAATTTTATAATAAAAGGGTGGTTGATGATTCATATATTAATTTAAGGGGAATTTTGGTACATTTCCAAATGGTAAAAGATGTTGTTTTATTTCGAAATTTTCTGGAAGTAAAATGGCGGAATTTCCGGAATGTCATAAAACATATGCAACCAATTATATACCATTGTTTATTTAGTTGCGGCATCTTTTTTTACAGATTCACTAATTTGAAGCAATTTACAAGAAAACAATGTCGTCAGTTAAAGTAGCAGTCCGTGTCCGACCGTTTAATAATCGTGAAATATCACGGGATTGTAAATGTATCATTCGTATGGGTGGTAATACTACCTGTAAGTACCAATTGTTTTTTTTGCGGGTATTTTGATTCTTATCGATTGTATCGGTGATTGTAGCAATCTTGAATCCTAAAGCTGAGCCGAATACAAAAGATGCTTTAAAGAGTTTCAATTTTGATTATTCGTATTGGTCACATAATGTGAGTATTTGTTGTTGTTGTGGTTGTTGTTTTTTTGTTGTTAAATTATTGATTATTTAGGAGAGTGATCTAGAATTTTCGTCACAAACTGTTGTATATAAGGATATCGGTGAAGAGATGCTACAACATAGTTTTGATGGTTATAATGTTTGTATATTCGCGTATGGTCAAACTGGTGCTGGTAAATCTTATACAATGATGGGTAAACAAGAAGATGGTCAAGAAGGCATTATACCACAAATATGTAAAGATTTATTT
Source organism: Lydus trimaculatus (assembly GCA_037414755.1). Classification (NCBI taxonomy): domain Eukaryota; kingdom Metazoa; phylum Arthropoda; class Insecta; order Coleoptera; family Meloidae; genus Lydus; species Lydus trimaculatus. The sequence goes on along the minus strand of JAZBGY010000891.1, from coordinate 34,376 downwards.
AAACGTATACGTAATAATAATAACAATCCAGATATAAAATATTCAGTTGAAGTTAGTTATATGGAAATTTATTGTGAACGTGTACGTGATTTATTAAATCCAAAAAATAAAGGTAATTTACGTGTACGTGAACATCCATTATTAGGACCATATGTTGAAGATTTAAGTAAATTAGCTGTAACTAGTTATCAAGATATACATGATTTAATTGATGAAGGTAATAAAGCACGTACAGTTGCTGCAACAAATATGAATGAAACTAGTTCAAGATCACATGCTGTATTTACAATATTTTTTACACAACAACGTTATGATACAACAACTGATTTATGTACAGAAAAAGTATCAAAAATATCATTAGTTGATTTAGCTGGTTCGGAACGTGCTGATTCGACTGGTGCTAAAGGGACACGTTTAAAAGAAGGTGCTAATATTAATAAAAGTTTAACAACATTGGGCAAAGTCATCTCAGCATTAGCGGAAATTGTAAGCATCTACACATATCCATATACATATACAGGCTTGGCATTCCCAATACGAACATAGGAAGAAATACTACCCACTCTCAGGCGCTCAATATCGATCTGTATCTAATACATTTGCCCGCTGATGTTTCACCATAATCATGACAAAGATGGAACAGTGCGTGATGTTTAGATAAAGGTCCAAGAGTGCTGAATATTGTGGGGGTCCTTAATGTAGCAAGAATTGCAACCGTACTTATCCAGTCTTATTTAGAAATTTTAGGACGAAACTAGCAAAACTCATAATTTAGACCAAGGGGCCCCAAACTTTGGAAAACTCTGAGTTCTGTGTTCTAGGAGTGCGCCTTGCCTTAAATACGCCACTGGAGACTCCTTTTTTTATATTTTTGGCATTCTAACTTATGTGCAATCTTCAAAGAGTGGGTGGAGTTTTCTTATGCTCGTATTAGTAACGCCAAATCTGTATATACTCGCACAAAACTATAATACTGATTTTCAAATTATTGTTTTTTGCTGCTGTGTAGTCGGTAAGTTATCGATTATTTGATTTTTTTTTGTTTTTTGTTTTTCTTAACTAAAATCAACAATTTGGGTGAATTCAGGCATCGAAGAATAAGAAATCGAAAAAAGCCGATTTCATCCCTTATCGTGATTCAGTATTAACATGGTTGTTACGTGAGAATCTCGGTGGTAATAGTAAAACAGCAATGATAGCAGCTATCTCACCAGCTGATATCAATTATGATGAGACTTTATCAACATTACGGTATTTCTAAAATAATCACATCATATTTAGAGATTTAATCATAAATTTGTTGTTCTATATAGATATGCTGATCGTGCTAAACAAATCGTATGTAAAGCTGTTGTTAATGAAGATGCAAATGCGAAATTGATACGTGAATTGAAAGAAGAAATCCAAAAATTACGGGAATTATTAAAAGCTGAAGGCATTGATGTACATGAAGGTTAGTTGATTTTAATTTTCTTATCAATTTTGGAACAAAATTAAAAAAAACAAAAACAAACATATAGAAGCTTGAGTTTCCTCTTTATTAATTTTTATTTAAAATAATAATAGAAATTCTGTAATAATTATAATAATTAATGCGGCCAGGGCCGGATGGTAAAGCAATTTATGAAAAACGGGAACCACCCAGTAAGTACCAACACAAAGAATTTGCTTGAAGAAGCTTAATAATGGCAGCACATACATAACACATACTATATATATGTCGTGTACATGTCATCTGCCACAATTTCATATCAAATACAGGATGCTCATATGTGTTATCATTATAATCATACAATATTAATGTTATATCACATGGCATGATCAAAAAAAATTGATAAGAAAAACACATCCTGTAAAATGCTTATACTACGATACGATTTGAATCGATATAATTGGCCCTAAATTTGAGTTTTAAATTCGTTTTTTTTCCGTTAGCTTTTCTTTTTGGTTGTTTTATTATTTTTTTTATCAATCGAAAAATCAAATTTTTTATAGGGATTGAAGATAATATCATCGTCAAAAACAATAAAGAGAATGAACGTGTCCGTACAACATCCACAACAATTGCTGAAGAAGCTGTAGATCAATTACAAGCTAGCGAAAAGCTTATAGCTGGTAATTCTTTTTTAAATTTGTTTATTTTTTTCGGTAGTAAATTCGAATAATTTCTTGAAGAATTGAATGAAACTTGGGAGGAGAAATTGAAACGTACTGAAGCTATCCGTATACAACGTGAAGCTGTTTTTGCTGAAATGGGTGTTGCAGTTAAAGAAGATGGTAATACAGTTGGTGTATTCTCACCAAAATGTACACCACATTTAGTTAATTTAAATGAAGATCCATTTATGTCGGAATGTTTAATTTATTATACAAAAGATGGTATAACACGTGTTGGTTCATCTGATGCAAATATACCACAAGATATACAATTATCTGGTGCACATATAAAACCAGAACATTGTATATTTGAAAATAAAGATGGTAAAGTAACATTAATACCATCACAGGGTGCATTAATTTATGTGAATGGACGTGAAATCCAAGAACCGATTATATTGAAAACTGGTTCACGTGTTATATTAGGTAAAAATCATGTGTTCCGTTTTACACATCCAGATGAGGCTAGAGAGATGCGTGAAAAAAATACAACACCATTAGAGACAGTTGATTGGAATTTTGCTCAAATTGAATTATTAGAAAAACAAGGTGTTGATTTGAAAGCTGAAATGGAAAAGAAATTAGTCACATTAGAAGAACAATATCGTAAAGAGAAAGAAACTGCCGATCAACTATTTGAAGAACAACGTAAAGTAATGCTAATCCCATTTTCAATACAAAAGCTTCTTCTTATAATTATTGAATATTCGTTTTAGAATTATGAAGCACGAATTGACGCATTACAGAAACAAGTTGAAGAACAAAGTATGACAATGTCAATGTACAGTTCGTATACACCGGAAGATTTCAATAATGAAGATGACATCTTTGGTAAGATTTTAATTTTTTTTTTTTGTAATTTTAATTTGCTCCAAATCCGTTATTATTTTTGATAAATCACACGAAGCGTATAATTGTCGCTTCGGTTGGCTTTTTAATTTTGAATATTCAACACATATTTCCAGTGAATCCTCTATTTGACGCAGAATGCAATTGGACCGAAAAAGAATATGAATTGGCGGCAACAGCATGGCGTAAATGGAAACATCATCAATTCACATCATTAAGAGATGATTTATGGGGTAATGCAATCTTTTTAAAAGAAGCAAATGCTATCTCTGTAGAACTTAAGAAGAAGGTAAACATTTTTGTTTTTGTTTTTATTATTAATTCGAAAAATAGGCGTTTAAAATTTTAATGAATTATGCTTGCAGGTTCAATTCCAATTCACTTTACTTACCGATACACTCTATTCACCATTACCGATTGATTTGAAACCATCAGTTGATTATGATCAAGATGATGATGTTACCGTCCCCAAGACAATTGTGGCTGTTGAAGTACAAGATACGAAAAATGGTGCTACACATTATTGGTCATTAGATAAATTACGGTAAATTAAATTGTTTATTAGTGCGTTCTTTGTTCATTTTATGCTTCTATAAATCACTTAATTTTCGCACTCCTTATCGATGATAATCTTGTGTATATCGTAGACAAAGATTGGAATTAATGCGTTTGATTTATAATGAAGAAGTAATGGATATTTCAAGTCCTGATAATTATAATGATGTGACACCAACACCAACAACACCAACAACACCACCATTATTAAGATGTTTAACACAATGTCCACCATCACCATCACGCTTCTCTTTATCGAGTTTAATACCATCGAGGTTGGTGCCACTATCATGCTACCAACTTGTCTATTCTATATTCTACACCTAGAGTAGCATTAATGTTGTTGTTTTTTTGTTAGAGTTCTTCTTCTCAATTTTCCGCTTTACTGTGATGTTTTTTGTTTTGTTTTAATTATTATTTTGTAAATTGTAAATATTCGCTTTTTATTTATGGTGGCACCAACCTTATCTTTAGCATGCGGTTTTTCTTTTATAGAAAATACTTAAAATTGTTACATTTATTGTTGTCATTTATTACAGACAACGTTTGGAATTGATGCGTGAAATGTACCATAATGAAGCTGAAATGTCACCAACATCACCTGATTATAATGTTGAATCATTAACTGGTGGTGATCCATTTTATGATCGTTTTCCATGGTTTCGTTTAGTTGGTCGTGGTTTTGTTTATTTAAGTAATTTATTATATCCAGTCACGTTAATACATAAAGTTGCTATTGTTAGTGAAAAAGGTGATGTACGTGGTTATTTACGTGTTGCTGTACAAGCTGTTATGGATGAAGATAATTCAGATCAAGTTGGTGTTAGACAGAGTGCACGTATTGCATTTGAAACACCAAAAGGTGGTGGTCATAATAATAATAATAATGGTATTGATCCAATAAAATTGGATGAATTGATTGAATGCGATGCTGATTCTGGACGTGGTGATAGTTCTGTATCATCTGATATTAAAGAAGATGAGATACCTGATCATTTAACAATTGGTAAAGAATTTACATTTAGAGTTACCGTATTACAAGCTGTTGGTATTTCAACTGAATACGCTGATATCTTCTGTCAATTCAAGTAAAATTACAATAATATTTGTTGTTTGTTTAATAAACTTTTGGTATAATTTTAGTTTCTTACACCGACACGATGAAGCTTTCTCAACTGAACCGGTGAAGAATTCCGGCAAAGGTACACCGTTAGGCTTCTATCACGTCCAAAATGTAACTATTTATATTGTTAATAATACAGAGTGTGTTTGTAATGTTTTTTTTTTTTTGTTGATATTAGATTACAGTTTCAACAACAAAATCATTCATTGATTATATTAAAACACAACCGATAGTTTTTGAAGTATTCGGTCATTATCAACAACATCCATTACATAAAGATGCAAAATTAGATGGTAATATACGTCAACCGCCACGTCGTATGTTACCACCATCTATACCAATATCACAACCAGTACGTTCAAGTAAATTTGGTGCATTACCATCACCATGTACAGCACATATACATGCAAAAGTTGATGTATTAGTATGGTTTGAAATATGTGAATTAGCACAAAATGGTGAATATGTACCAGTTGTTGTTGAACATAGTGATGATTTACCATGTCGTGGTCTATTTTTATTACATCAAGGTATACAAAGACGTATACGTATAACGATTGTACATGATCAAGCTGTTGAAATTAAATGGCGTGATGTACGTGAATTAGTTGTTGGACGTATACGTAATACACCAGAATCTGATGAAGATGAAGATAATGATAATTCAGTATTATCATTAGGTTTATTTCCTGGTGAATATTTAGAAATACCTGGTGATGATCGTGTTATGTTCCGATTTGAAGCTGCATGGGATAGTTCATTACATAATTCACCATTATTGAATCGTGTTACAGCATGTGGTGAACAGATATTCATGACGATTTCTGCATATTTAGAAGTAAACTGTTGTTTAATTCTTATTTTTATCAATCTATAATTGTATTTTATTTATAGTTGGAGAATTGTGGACGACCAGCTATAATAACAAAAGATTTGAGTATGGTGATTTATGGACGTGATGCACGTACCGGTCCACGATCATTAAAACACCTATTTTCTGGAAATTACCGTAATGCTGAAGCGAATCGATTATCGGGTGTTTACGAATTATTATTGCGTCGTGCTAGCGAAGCAGGTAGTCCAGGTAGATTCCCTATAGTTTAGAGTCTCCCATCCTTGTCCCTTATTTGTTGTTGTTTTTTTCTAATTAAATAAAAAATTCTAGATTATCCTCTTCACCTATATAGTTGTTTGATTTCATTTTATATTATTTGTTCTACTACAATTTGTTAAAAACAACAATAATTGTTGATAGGTGTTCAACGGCGTCAACGACGTGTTTTGGATACAAGTTCAACATATGTACGTGGTGAAGAGAATTTACATGGTTGGCGTCCACGTGGTGATTCATTAATTTTCGATCATCAATGGGAATTGGAGAAATTAACACGTTTAGAGGAAGTCGAACGTGTTCGTCACACATTATTATTAAGAGAACGTTTAGGTTTAGATCGTTCAACAAATTACAATAAATACCATTTAGATTACACAAAAAGTGAGAAGGAAGTTTGTAATATGGTAGCAAAGAATATGGCAACAAATAATGATCATTACGATTATACTGAACATGAGAAACAATTATTAATGAAATGTGTACGTTTAATTCAAGGTAGTCGAACACTCTCTCATATACAGGTTGAGACAGTTCATTTAGGAACATCGGAGAAACTACAACAATCGGGATAACTTTCACGTTCTAGATGAAATGTCTCAACCTGTTTGTATTGTGTTTTGTTTTACAAATCCACCTATTTTAGGAAAAGGTCGCGATAATTCCAATACGATCAAAGATAACGACATTAATAGCCCATCAGAGGAACCTACCGAATTGACTACAAGTATGATGTCGAGTATAATGTCGAATAATTCACTTGAATTATGTTCACCAGAACGTAATGAATGTACAACACAATTCCCATCAATACCACAAATGCAACAAACAACAACCTCATCATCGACAATATCAACAACAACACCTAAAGATCCCGAATTAGTTTTATATGTACCAGATATGGAAGAGATACGTATATCACCGGTAGTAGCACGTAAAGGTTATTTAAATGTTTTAGAACATAAAACACATGGTTGGAAGAAACGTTGGGTATCTGTACGACGACCATATGTTTTTATATTTCGTGATGAAAAAGATCCAGTTGAAAGGGCATTAATTAATTTAGCAACAGCACAAGTTGAATATTCAGAAGATCAATTAGCTATGGTCCGTTTACCAAATACATTTAGTGTTGTTAGTAAACATCGTGGTTATTTATTGCAAACATTACATGAAAAAGAAGTACATGATTGGTTATATGCAATTAATCCATTATTAGCTGGACAAATACGTTCAAAATCAGCTAGACGTAATCCACAAAATCAACAAGATTTAGGAAATGTTATTGTTAATAATACACCAACTATAACAACAATAACACAAAATAAATGAGGTTTAATCACAATGGAATCGGTTTTAGTTTTTTGAAAAACAAAACAAAAAATAGAACAGATTCTCGGTTGTGATTTCTTCTTTCGTTTTAATTTATTGTTAGATGAAACTCTAGTCATTTTGTTGCTTTATTAATTCGAATGAATGAGTGAATTTGAATGATTGTTGATGTAAAAAGGAATTGGTTATTATTTAAAGGAATTTCCACGGTGCGATTTAAACGTGTGTGCAATATTCTCAATGTAAATGTAAAAAAAAAAAATTGAATCTCAAAATTGCTTTAATCAATATTCGATTCCAGAGAATATCCGCAATGTAAACGCTAACATTACCGTTTATATTGCGAATATTCTCAAATATTCCCCTAAAAAGTGTTATCAAAGAAGAATAGAATTGAAATGCTTCTTATAATAATAAAAATATTAATAATAATAATAATAATAAAAAATATATATGAAGATACATGTACCAATCTAATTAAAATTTATCGATATTCCTTACCGTTTTTAATGTTTCTAAAAAAGCCTGTTGTAACGGTATATACTTACACTATCAACGCTATAGTGTAGTCATACCTTAAGATGTATAACCACCATTATAATCCCCCTTAAATTTAAATTAATCACCGGATATGTACAGAGAATTGGTGGATTAACAAAAGGCACGATGATAGCAGCATTCGCTCACTTAACATTCCAATTTATGTTCAATCAATATTATTTTTGTACTTAATGTTCACCCCCTTTACCCTTACCTCCCTTTGATGTACATAATTTTATGGAGAATTCTAGCACAATCCTTAGATTACACTAATGCTAACAGTTTTTTTTTGTTTTTGTTTTATTTTTGTGATAATCATGACTGAAATATTGTTATTATCTAGTAGTTGCTTGTTAATAAATTCATCAATTTTATTTTTGATAGTTAGTTCTCTTCTAATAAAAACTATATAACAAGATTATTTAGTGAAGAAAACAACACAATGCTACGCTTACAGTAAGCTATCAATGTTTAAATGAAAATTAACGACGGAATTAGTAGCAAAAAAATACAATTTTAATAGGAGAATTTCTATGATTTGTTTTTCCTGTTTTAATTAATTAATTAATTAATTATTGTATAATTGTCTAAGCATTCTATGAAATAAATAAAAAGGAAAATTTAATCAGAGTTGGCGTGTTTTTTTGTTTTACTATACTTTATTACGCCTACTATGATTTTTGTACAAAAACAAAAAAAACATTTCTACCACATACACACTCTATATGATTATTATTATTATTATTTTGGATAAATATGATTTTTTTTAGGGGGTTTTGAGATTACCCCCTTTCCGCATACCCTATGTCTTCTTCCATGAATAATACATCTCTAATGGTTTATTAACTTTCCAATATTTATCGTTAACTTGTCCTAATGTTTGATTACCATTTAATAAAACATATTGTCCTGTTGTTGGTGATATATAAATACAAAAATTTAATAAACTATGTGTTGTTGGTAATTGTGAATCTAAATCTAATGTTAAACGCATAGCTAAATATTTATGTAAATGATCAACGGTTGCATTTGCTGTTGTTTTTATATAACGTATTGAATTTTCTTTTAATGCTTTAACTAATGGATTATCACCACTCATTTCAGTTGGATGTGGTTTAAATACTAATTCAATTTCATTTAATGTCATTGGTTCAGATGGACCACCTTCACCTTCTGTATCTGTTTGTTCTGTACGTTCACTAGATTCACTTTCTTCACTACGTTCAGATGTTAATTGACTTTTTGGACGTTTATTTATCGATTTACATATTGAACTAACATTTGATGATACTGGACTGGGTGGTTGGGATGGTGTACTACGACCAGATGGTGCCGGACTACCAACATTTGTAACAACATTCGATTGATTATTACCACCACCACCACCACCACCACCAGTTATTGTTGTGGTTGTTGGTGTTGTTGTTGTTGTTGTTATTGTGGTAGCTTGATTCGAATTTGAAGCATTCTAAAAAATAATTAAAAATTAACAAAAAAAAACAATTTTTCCCAACAATAATGAATAATTACAGAATTATCATTGGATGTATTAACATTATCATGATGATCACCACTACCTACATTACTATTAGCATTATTACGATCTATATCATTGTTTTTACGTGATCGATTCGGTCGATTTTGTGATTGTATTTTAATACCTTCTGTAATTGAATTAACTAAAGCAGCTTGTGAATGGCTTTTATTTAATTTAGCTAAAACACGTTCTTGATGTGCTTCATATTCATCACGACTTGGATAAATTTTCGATATTAATAAATCAAAATTTGGATCTGGACGTAATGAACGTTTTGATACTAATTTTTTACGACATGTTGGACATTCTTTATTACCACTACGTAATGCTGTTATTATACAATCAGAACAAAAACGATGTAAACATTCTTTTGTTGTCATTGTTTTCTTTAACATATCTAAACATATTGGACACATTAATTCACTATGTAAACTACGTGGTGATACAGCTATTTCTGTATTATCAGTTATTGCATCTTGTGGTGTACGATGTAATTCATATAATGATAATTCCCATGTTTTATTTAAACCGATCTGTTCAGATGTTGTCATTTTTTATAAATGTGTATCTGTAATTGTATCAAAAAAAAAAACCAAAACACAAATTAAATGTGCTTCACCAACAATTTGGTGTAATTGCACACGACATTTCTTCAACAATTTGACATTTAACAAACAACAACAACAACAGCGCCACCACCGCTTATACCTCTAATTATAGCTCATTTTTCTAAAATTAAAAGTATCCCACAAAATTAACTATAACTACAATAAAACAAATAGTTTAATTATAATATTATGATTTCTATAAGCATGTTTTCGGCGATAATTGCAACACTCAGTTTCAAGCAGTGTAATATTTGTAATAAATACAATAATTGTAGCACTAATTGTAGCTTAATATATAAATTGCGTCGCCATTACTGCATCACTAATTGTCGCTCTTAAAGCAATAAGCAATAATCAATAATACTTACAAATATTCGGATAATCGAGTATTGGTTTTAATTTTTTATAAAATAGGGTATATTGCTATAAATTATTATAATCTTCCGCATTTAACTGTTAAATATTTAAGAAACAATATTAGCAACAGCGCCATCTACATTTTTTGATACTAATTGTAGCCCCGTTCATTCTTGTTTGAATTTGTTTAAATAATTATTGAAATTATTTACTTTTATACTTAATTAATGAATTAAAATTGCAGAATTTATGGTAAATAATGTAATTCTGGCCATTATTCCAATATTTCTTGAAAATAAGGGTGAAATTAGCTGTGATAGATTTTGAGGTTAATTGTTTACTAAAGATGTATTTCCGATAACGATATTCTTATTAGAGCAATGTAAGTATAATGGTTTTTTCCAAATTCATTGTATTATCTACGATTCTTTATTATTTGTTATTTTGTAGGCATGTCCGATGGCGCAACAATTCCATTTTACAATCAACGAAATCGAGAAATTCAATGATCGTATACAGAATTGTTTAGAAAATCAACAAATTCTTATAATTTTAGAACAATATTTACAAAAAATGAATGATTATCAACATTTACAAATGTTGAAAACATTACAATTATGGAAAATTATTAATCGAACAAATCAATTTAATGATGATTTATATGAATTATTTGATGAAATTGATGAATTTATAATTGATCCATTATTAACAATATCGGAATTACAACAGAAAATTGCTTATATTAAAAATGAATGTTGTCGTATTTTAAATAATATACACGAAGAATTTATTAATTATTTAAAAATTAATCACCAAAGATAATTTGTTATAATTGCACTGTGTTAATTTAATTTATTCGTTTTCTGTTTTTCATTTTGTTATTATTATAATTATATTTATTAATTTATGGGTAATATGGGAATAAATCGATAGAAATTTCAAATTTACCGCTGTTTTCATGAGAAAAACTTGTATTTATTCATCCGCATCAATCCGCATTAATAAATAGTACACGTAGTTTAACAATAAACAGTTAGATGTCGTTACGATTTGACATCTGTCAAAAATCGCCATCATAGCCTAGCTTGATGTCAGATTGCTTGTATTTTGCTGTGTTCTTGTTGGTGAAAAATCGCTAATTTTCCTGTGGAATTTCCAAAAAATTATCGATTCATCTTTAATTCTTCAATTAAATAAATGTTGTGTTGTGTAATTTGATTAAAAATACAATAATGACAATACGTAGAAAATCATTAATGAAATTTGTGCATTTGTTTAATGATACATCCACAGCCAACTATAATATACAATCATGTAAGTGTTAGAGAATAGATGCAATTTTTCTTGTTATTACATTGTTTTTACATAATTGTGTTATCATTTACAACATTATTCATTCATTCATTCATTGATAATGGGATAATTTGTATGGTAATTGTGTTGTAATGAAATTTGTGTTTTTTTTTTTTGAACAGCTGTGTATATTATTGGTCGTTTAGCAAAATGTTGGATCAATTTTTTGCCAACAATTTAATAATTAATTAAACGTTTGTTGTTGTTGTAAAATGTTGACATTGTTGGGGCGTGGAACGTTAGCGGGGCATAATAATAATAATACGAGAATGTAGAGCACACTTGAAAAGAACCTGATACTAACGCTCTCACAACCGGATTTTCATCCTACACAGTTTTTATTTTTAAAAGAAAAGTTTCTTTTCTTCGTAAATTTCTATTCGATTATTATGGATTTTGTTTATTTTTTTTTTTTGTTTGTCTTAAATCGTAGAGAATTCGTAAGAAAATTGAAGAGAGAAAGATAGAGAGTGCTGTAGGTGAAAAAAGTCAGATTTCTATTTTAAAAGCAATTTATAAATAAGCTGAGGTCAATGTAGTGGGTGTTTTGTGTTGAAAAACGTATAGATCCTGTATTTTAAGAAATTTAAAAAAAAAATCCGATTATTTAAATTAATTCTATAGGATATCATTCCATCTTTGTCGCACTTGTTTTGGAAGTATCCAACAACAAAGATAGTACGATATCTATCTATCAAAAATTAAAATTCTTCTAATCCACCTCTGTATTATATTATGTGATTGTTTTTTTTTTGTTGTTGTTGTTATTATTGTTGGTAATTGTGAATGGGAAAAATTCATTCATTGTTGTTGCTTGTGTTTATGACCTTCATATGAACTTCCGGTCGGTGTACTATTGACGTAATTTTTGTCGTTCTTTCATTTACTTATTTACACGTTTTTTTTTTCCTTGTTCTAATCAATGAATTTTATAATTGTTCTGTAACGGAAATAAATTATAAAAATGAATCATCCATATTTCAATAGAATTATGTAAGATTTTAAGAATAATCAGAGAGAAAAAAACGAAAGGGTTGTTCTGTAATAAATAAATAAACGCACACGCATTTATTAATTTATCTTTTAACCGTGTTCTTGATCTTGGGGTCAATTATATACACATGTAACTATAGTTTGTACGTAAATAATGCTTAAGTTATGTTAAATGTTTTGTTTTTATTTTCAAATTATTGATATTTCTCCATAATATGGCAGCATTTCCGGTATCACCGGAAATGCAACTAATTTTTTTGTTTTGTTTTACAATCATAGTTAACAATGGAATTAGATAAATTATGATTGGTGATTGGTTTCAATTTACTCTAACCAATCGAATTTCGTGTCTCTATAGCAACCAATATATTGTATTTTTCATGATGGCTACTTATTGTAATTTTTTTCTCAGGTGACTTGATTTGTGAAAAAAGTCAACATTTTGATTTAAATGTAAAAAATAACATTTAGTTTGTAGATTACTCAGTACAGATGTGATAATTACTATCTTGATAGCTTAATGGATTTATTGTTGACAAATTAACAAATTTGCTTTTGTTTAAAATTATGCTGTCATGATGATTTATTTGAATTTTTATGTTTGCGTTCCTCTCCTATCTGTTATGGAGTCTATTTAAAAAATGATAAGAGCGGATTTATGAAATTATGTAAAAATATATTAACAATTTCTATGTTTTGTCTTCTAATTTTTCATATTATTAATTTTGTTATAAATAAACATTTTTTCTTCTATTTAGAATTCATAAAAATATATCATTTCTATGTGTGTGCATGGTGGATGATTTTGATTAATTTTATTAAAAAGTCTTGATGAAGTCACGGTCATCATTATGTATGTTTGCTTATATATAGACTTTATTTAGAGGAATTGATGAGCAAAGGTCTCTGTCTCTGTCTATATCTGTTTATTTCTGTTTTTAAAGTTAGTTAATTGCGTAATTTTCAGATCATCATCATTATTTCTATAAAATATAGTTAATTATTATGAATACATTAATTATATTCAATTAGCACCTGTCATTTAATGATTATTAGTAATTTTTTTTTGTTTTGTTTTAATAATGATTATATTATTATTGGAAATATTTATTAAGTAATTCTTGAGGTAACGTATGAATTCCAGCAGAATTTTCAAATGTTTTAAAGTGTATACAGGTTGACACAGTTCATCTAGGAACATAGAAGAACCGAAACAGTCTTATAGTCTTCATCTGGATTGAAAAGGTACGGCTAAGAGATTCTTTGTAAAATTAACCACCCTCAAGATTGTCCTATGTTCCTAAATGAAATGTCTCAATCTGTACATAGGTAGGTATATCAGACAAAGCACTTTGCATTGATTAGGACAAATGATAGTCGGAAGGAGTTATTTCAGAACTATACGCCCTCTGATATCTCACAATTTCCCAACTAAGGTTTAATAAATGTTTCTTTGAACGGCATATAGCAACGTGAGACTGAAACGTTGTGATGAAGCTAGGCGCGGACCCAAGGGGGGCTTAGCACTCCCGTGCTTCAAGTTAGCCCCCTAAAAATAAACCTGTTACTCATCATATTGCAACAAAAGTTGAGCGAGTTTTGAGACCCAGTGGAGAACTGGACTAATATTTGAGCACTACTTTTCCAAGATTACATACAATTAGTGAACAAATACTATCAAATAAACCTACAGTATGTTAAATTATACGCTAGCCCCCCCCCCCAAGGTTTTAGCTAAAGTCCGTCTCTGGATGAAGCTATCTTTTTGTTAGTAAACGATCGTTTTTGATCGATTTCTTCGTCCACTATTTAGTGGTTTATAACAGATACACTTTCTTGATGATTTACCCAATGTTTTCTTCAATTCAGATCGTCGAAAAGACTTTCTGTATTGTTTGCTGTACAAATTCACACATTTCTCAGCCAATTTTGTGTAGCACTAATTTTGCGTTTTCTATAAATGTTTCCCATTATGTTCTTTTTTGATGTTTGATCCTCTTCTTCATACAGCAGTGTTTTTGAAAATCACCATCTTCATAGTGGCACCACATACTTTTCCTTTAAATCTTTCTAAAAACCATCTGTTGTTGTTGTTAATAGTTGGAATTGTTGATAGATAATTCAGTTATGGTTAATAATAATCATAGTAATTACCTTGGCAAATGTGGGCGGTTTTGGATAATGTTTTCTATTCAACAAAAACAGAAACCCCATCATCATCATCAATATTATTATTATTATTATTTCTATTATCTTAACAATTCTTGACATAAGTAATATTGATTGATGCAGTAAAAACTCATTAAGGACAATAAAAACAAAAACAAAAAAGAAAACTCAAGGAAAAACACAGTTTATAGATAATTTTTGAAAAATTACCACCTAAAAATAGACGCCTGTTTTCAAAATTTGCATTATTCCATATATACAGTATGTCCGAAAATTGAAGGATTCCCTCTTTTTTTTTGTATTTGGGTGAATTATGGAATTTTTCCAGAAAGTAATTAATTTTTATGATTATTTGTGTCTGTATGTTATTAATACCAGAAGGGCGTATAATTAAAATTTATTGAATTTCGTAATAAAAAAACTTATCAAAATATTTTTTAATCTCAAGAGATTTGATTTAAATACACGCATATTGTAGACGATATAGATAGTACTACAGAACGTTGCCTCAATTACTTGTGCCTCTTTTAAAATATATATTAAAAAGCAATAATGTTCATATTATCGAATTATAACAAATTGGCCATTTCCTTTAAGAATTTTATTTATTTTCTTCTACTCATATGTACACACATACGCACACACGTGTGTGTATATATCCGTCCACTAAAACCAATTTGATTTATTTTTATGAGCATATCATAAAAATAAAATAAAAAAATTATCGAAATTTTGTGGTTAGTTGGTTTCGGTTGGTTAACAACAACAACAAAAAAAAAATCAGTAATAAATCACAAATTTAAAAAATTATTCGATTCTATTCTTCTCTCCATCTTATTCGTATTTCTATGAAACTCATTCTCTGCTTTGGGATCAAAATCTCTCGACCATCGGAGTCTTATTGTTAAATATCTGGTTTGTTAGGTGGTTATTGTTATTGAAAATAATAATAATAATAAAAAACCACACCACGAATATATGGATATATATGGATTTATTACAGTTTTTGTCTTTGAGAATTACACAAATACACAATTACATTAAGCACATGTAATTATTTTATTTATGTAATTTTTTATATAAATTATCGTAGAAATTGTTTGTTTATTAAACAATAATTCTTCGTCCTTCATTATTATAAGCCTTACAAATTTAAGCTCGGTTTAAGTTGACGTAACAAATCAAGTGAAGCTTAAGTATCTGAAGAACAACCGGACATTTGTTTTTCTTTTATGTTTGATTACTTAGAACCGATAAAAAAACCTCCGTTGACACATTTACTAAGAATATATTGTGGCTGTATGTGTGTGTGTATTTATTACGAAAATTGGGAAATTCTATGATTATTTCTAATGAAAAACCATTAGAAATGATTATCAAGGTTTTTTTTGTGGTTGAGTAGTACACGTATTTTAGAAGAGAAAAAAACAATACTGAAGCCTACACTAGAAATCGTACGTAACTCACGTGATAGGCTATATTCGGTTGTATTCGTTAATTTTCGTGTCACGTGACTTACGTCTCGTCACGCCTACAATTGTAAAAATAATCGCTAATAAAGACTAATCATTAAAATTGTTGATATAATTGCTTTTCCATTTATTGTTTGATTTTAAAGTTGGCAAAATTGCATGAATTCCAATCGTAATTATTTTTAGCATATAGTCATTGGTTCGAATATAATCATTAATTTTATTTACAAGAATTCTTAATTGATTTTCCAATTATTTTACAAAATTATTTAGAATTATGGATAATAATAATAATAATTGGAAAAACTATCAAATTCTATAATAATGACGATAGGTAAAAAGAAATTGATGATTAATTAATGTTTTTAATAAACAATTAAAAATCGATTTAGCAATTTACTGCTTAATTAACAATTAAAACAAGAATACCACAAAACAATACAATTGATAAGAGAAATATCGGGAAAAAACAGCAACAATGATTTTGACAAATGTTCTGCCTAATTAATTGACAAATCCTGTATTTTTTTTGTGTACTTTTTGATTTATTATTATTACCACAGAATTAAGATATAAGTAGATACAGAAATGTAAATGTTTTTTTTTTTTATTCTATTAAATATAAAACAGAAATATATTTTAATGTTTGTCCATAATATAGCAGCCAGTTTCTATAAAATGTTATGTTTCACGATTTGATTTACAGTTTTTGAAAATGTTAAATGTTGAATCCGCCTGTTGTATGTTGTCGTCTTAAAATTCCCCACCTACACTTGTACAACTAAATGAAGATAAATTATCGTTTGCTTTATCATCATTTTTCGAATGAATTTGAAATTATATTTCAAATAGTCGATTAGAATCCATTCTAATGAAAATTGAGATTCGCTTAATTATTTTGGAAACACGTCAATGTGGTGGTGTGGAAGTTCCGGGTTCGCGTCTCGACGACTGTGTGCTGTATATATTTTTTTGAAAAACAATTTTAAAGATTACAACAATAAGGATTGTTTATTGTTAAATATTTAATATTGTTGATAATATTGTGTTATATATAATTTTTATTCTATTTTTGACATTCAGTCAACAATAATGTAATTGTTGTAGTTTTTTTTTTGTTCTTTTCCAGTACACACAACTATCTCTGTTGTCGTAATTTTTCTGTAAAATCATCGTAAAATAATCGTTTATAACAGCATGTGTTGAGGAATTGGCGCCAGATTTCTTTGTATAATTCCTATATTTTTAATAATTATTTCAAAAAAATTTCCCATTTCCATAATTATTCAAATTTAGAAATAAAAGAAAGTGAATGTGGCAAATTTTTGAGATGTTTTTTGTTTATTTTATATAAAAAAAAATATTATTGCAATCTATCTGGTTTCCAAAAATACCACAAAATTATTCCAAAAATACAATTAGTGTGGTGTACCAAGCAGACTGTTTGGGATTGTTAGAAACTTAAACGATTTTGGTTTGGTGCCAACAATTTCACTCTCTTCATTTGTATTGTTACTACATTTACGTGTTGTTGTTGTTATTATTATAAAAATAAGATTTGATAGAATATCCAGATTCTTCTACTTGCTTTTTCTTTTAATTGTTGTTGTGTTATTCTGGCATCAAAGTCAAATCTAGCCTTGATTCTCTTGTATTTATTCTACATACATCATCCACACACAATCATCTCTTTTATGAAAGATTCAATCACACCACAATAGGTGTTTTTTTTTTTTTGTGAAACGAAATTAATGATGCGTGTTGTTTAAAAACTTTCCAATATCTTCTCAACTGAATCGATTTCTTTGTTGAAAAAATACCAAGAACTGTCAATTGATTTGGTTGATTAGTAAATTGTGTTATTATTGCCTGCCATCAGTTTTGCAACATATGGGTTTGCTTTTTCTATTATTTTTTCTTATTTTCTATTTGATGAGATGTATTCCAACTGTTACAACTTAGAAATAGATATAAAACAAGTAATATATCCGGTGTAAAATGTCTTCGTTTCCGGTCGTCGCGGATTTACTTGTGATGTTGTATAATATTAAAAATAGAATTTATAATAAAATGCAGAAATGTAGTGTGCCGAATTGATTATCCTACGTTTTAATACAGGTACAACCTACAATTCATTGTATTCTCAATTTTTACTGAACTCTCTTGTTGTATTGTTTAAAACAATTTTTTTTTATTATTAATTATAGTTTTATTAAAATTTTCAATTTCTAAGAATTATGATTTAATAGGATTTCATTAGAAAACACATACGATTGTCAAGGTTTATTTGTGGTTGTTCATGTTATTACAGGTGTTATAAATAGAGTTAACTCATCCACACAAATAATTTAAATCAATTTATAAGGCATAAAGTTTTGGAGAAAACGTCCCCACTTCTACAACTCATATTGCTAAATACATGCTGTTAGGGAGCCCCCACTACCTCAACCGAATACCGACCTTGTTGACTGTCTCTGTGTATTTCAAACAGAATTCTACTCTAATAGTACTGGTGCAAACGTACGTAAATCACATGACTTACGTCCTAGCGCTGCTTGTTTAATTCGTTGTATTACAGATATCCCATCCATTCATTGCCTCTAATGTAAAGTGGCGGGACAGTCCAGCTTTCAGGCGATGCATCCCGCTGCCCACTGAATGTTCAAAAATGTTCCGCTTTCAGCTGAGTCTATCAAAATATCCCGCTTTTTGTGATTATTCCGCAAATGTGAAAAATCAAATTTGTGTAATTAAGAATTGGGAGATTGTAAGGTGATTGGACCAGTGTTTCAATTCAAACTACAGTTTTGCCGATAGTTTCGTGGTTTGTTCTTTTATTTTACCACTTCTTCAAAAACGAATAAAATTTAGTTCTTTCTATACTATCAATAAATCAATAAACAGAACACATATGTATTAAAGATGACTTTACCTCTCTGTACATTAACAAGAAACAACATTTTAATGCAACCACAATTAATTACACAATCAAATTTGTATCATCTTGCTGTTTTTGGTTATATTTTTCGTTAGTAAGCGTGAAAAAAACGTATTAAAAGGTAGAAAAACACCTATACCTTATAAAAGTTGGTTTCAAATTTTAATAATTGTTTAACTTGCGTCCACAGTTGAAAAATTTGTTACGTCCCGCCTTGGCTCTTTGGAAATCTGGTCACTTTATCTAATGCTGATTAGATGTTTATGCACAAATATCAGCAATATTATACGATATATTGCTCGTGTAATTGTGTGTATTTGTTTTGTTTCTTTTGGTCTGATCATCATAGTAGTTATACCTACATGGTCATTATTACAATATGGGTGGTGGGTGTTTCTGTATAGTCAATTTACTCGCGTTCCTATCCTGTGTAATATTATAAGTTATAACATATGTATGTATTTATGTATATAGATATAGTTTTTATATTACCTATACATGTGTGGGTGATTACCTGTTAACACGTTAATAACAACGATATTAAGCCAATGGGTGGTTAATAATTTCACACTCTATAGAGACACACACACACACAACATAGAAGAGGGGGAGAAACTGAGGGCCAATTGTGGAGCTTTGTTGTTTTGTTAAACTACACGAATCGTTCTATGTCACGTGACTTACGGTATAGGCGTTAATTGTTTGGTTTCCTGTAATAATGGAAATGATTCTGTTGTATTTAATTATATTGAAGAAAAAGTTGTATTGTAAATGTAAAAGACCACCAACATTGTTGCATATTATATTTTATATTTTAAACATACATGCATAAAAATACATAATAAACATCTGATAAAGCTTACAATTTATTTATTTATTTATTTAATTTATCTTAATAATATTTTTTTGGTGTTTGTTTTATTTGTTTTTGCCTTAATCTGTTCATCATTGTTGACTATAATTTAGATTTTATATGAATTTGAAATGATGTCTTTTACATGTCTAACATGATAATAAAACTATTTGATTTAAAAATAACCTAAATGTAGTATATCTAATGATGATGATGATGATAAAATTGTAGTATTGGCGCCCTAATAAAAATGCTAATTAAATGATTCATTTATCTTGTTGTTTGTTGTTGTTTTTTTCGTTATTTTTTGGTATATAGGAACCGAAATAATGAAAAAAATGAGAATAAAACTAAAAGATATGTACACACATATGGCTAAATTACATAAAACGATATTCCGTTTTTGGTTGTGAAAGTTTATAGTGATTGGTAGTTGTTTTATGTTATCCAATCGTTTTATAAACAAAACCAAAAAAATCACAAACGACCAGATTGCTATATTTGCAATTATTATTATGCTACGTCCATACGCTTCGTATGTTTAGCACCCTAAAGCTACCGAGTTAAGTGTTCACGAAGCGTTAGCCCACTAGTCGCGTAACGTTACGAAAACCAAGATGCTTGCGATTATACTGTTTTGTTTTTGTGGCGTAGCTCGTTTAAAAATGAAGAGCGCTAATTCAGTTTCAATTGTAATGAAAGGAGCTTAATATTTGTCATTAGTGCTTGTCACTAGCACTAGTTATTAACACTTATACCCCACATGTAAACAACCATTACTAAATCTGCAAGTGCAAGTGAATAGAAAGCTCTCCTATTGGCTAAACGACAAGTGGTTCGCCTTCACTATTCTAAATGCTATGCAGTTATCACTTATCGCGGCATATAGTCTGTCATACAACTGCTTAGCAATAATTGGTGACATTTCTTGCGACTAATTGCTTTTTACTTAACACCAACTCAATATTTATGACTAGGACTAGTGACAAGTACTAAGCTCGGCGGTAACTCTAGCCCTATATCATTTCGATTTTGGCACCAATCGCTCTACTCGCTTTATCCTAGGGCCGATTCTGACTAAAGCTGGTCTAAATAAGACATCACTGAGGATAATTCGTAACAGTCGACGATATACACGCGTAGCTTTAGAATTTGTTAAAAATCTAGCAATGTAGTGTTAATATCTAATGAACAGTTGTGAGTCGTATGAAAGGCACGTTCCTCTAGGGTGGGTCAGTTGGTTCTCTATCTAAATCCGTAGTTTTAAGGGGTAAAGAGAACAATATACAAATCACACTCACACACATACATATGGAAAGAGAGAAGAATGAGCAACAGGTCCGTATAACCTGGGGCAAGGTTGTTGTCTCCCTTCTTTGTTGTTGTTGTTCTTCGTTTTGTAGGTACCTATAGGTATAGGAAAAAGGCAGTTGAATATATCTCTTTTATATACCTGTAGAACATATATTGGATACAGCTACTAGTGTTGCCAACAGTTTTTTTTTTTAAACAACTTGGCAATTAAATTCAATTAGAGGTTTTTGAAAAACAGAAGAACTCAAGATAAAATTGTAATTTGCTTAATATACGTGTGTAGGTGTTTTATGTCTTTTTTTTTGTTGTCTACACATGTATAGGTAAATTTACTTAAAGTTTTATCTTAATTGCAACCATTATCTTTGAAATATTCATTAAAAATTTACTTAAAAAAAGTAATAAACTTGGTAAAATCGCGTCAAGTGAAAGGAGTTTTTTTTTTCTACTAAAATTTCATCGTGACTTGTTCTGATAGAAGAAGAGAAAAAAAGTTTCATAATGATAGAAATCGTCTTGTTGTTTTTGTTGTAAATGAACCCACCACTAAAAGGCATTTAGTTTTGATTAGTGGTTATGTTGAATCATTATAACGCCTTCTACCATCTACCTGTTTTCTTTTATAAAATATATAGTTGAAAGTGTCAATATTCTATGAATTGAACGTTGTATAGGCGCCGCCTCACCTTTCAGGTGTCAACCAAAAAAGACGACTTTTATCCCCCCAAAATTACCAATAATTATAACATTCACAATTTTTTTTTTCTAATTATGTTCAAGTACATGCAGAGTATTGATTGTTGGTTAAATAGGGTAAGTCTTGAAACGATTATTATCCTGTTTGACTAGTTGTTTTATGTTTTTTTTTTTTTGGATGGTTCAAGGCGCCTGTTGGGGCATAAATTTACTCCCAACTTTTTACTGGCGGTTACTTCTATCAAAGCTTCAATCTTTTCTTCGTTTCAAGTCATTCTATTTTGTTTTTGTTTCAAAACGCGTTCACATGTAAAAACCTTAATTGGACAAAAAAAACTAGTCGTAGAGTGATAGAAACTCAAATCGCGCACTGTTCACGTAAGTCATGTGATGGCTCTCTGTTTTGCGGTACTTGTCGGTGTTTGTGTGGTATATCTATCTACCGCTGATTATGTCCAACAAACCACAATGACAAACCTCACATTAATTTTAAAAGCTTGAAGGTTAATAATAATAATAATAAGAAAACCGAAAAAAATTTGACATAATGATAAAAGTCGTCGGCACTTTTGTTGTTATTATTATGATGATCGAATTAATTTTTCTAATCTCACCTATTTAATAGTAAAGCATCAATAAACGATCACCATTTTAGAAAACCTGTCTTGTCATCTCTACTATTTTGTTGTTTTTTTTTTTTGAATAATATATGGACTTTTTTGTTATTTCAAAAATTAATGGAACAAATTACTTCTTAGAAAGATTTCGATTCAACTGACAATAAGATTAAGGAACCATTTTTTGACAATAACCTTTATACAGAGCGTTACTTTTATATTGTTTGGGAACAAGTTTGCCAATTAAAATTTTTACATTTGTAACACATGTTTCGGTTGTTGTTTTATTTTTTTGCTCCTTTCTCGCGATCCTATTTGTTTCTGATTGTATTTTTTGTGTCTGTCGAATGTAACAAACAACCGACACCTTCAGTGAACGCTTTTTTTTTGTTGTTGTTGTTTTGTCGTTTTTCTTAAGCACAACAATACTGATCGTTTTGTGTTAGCTACAGTGTCACATTCATTCTAAATGCGTGTTCGTAGAAGTTGAAATTTGCATAACTGAAACGTGTCGGATTTCTTTCTAACAAGTTGTGCTTATGCTTGGTATAGCAACAATTTTTTTTTTGGTTTGTTTTGCTTGTTGTTATTTGCTCCATTGTGCTTTATCTTTTAAATCTAAATCTGTTATTGTTGTTTTTTAAAATTTAATTTATCAAATTACATTTGTCTGTATGTACATGATTGATTGTTGTAATTCGATCAATATCTGCTTATCAGTGATTTATAAGTTGTTAATAAAAAATTGATCTTATTTAAGGCCGGTTGGTCTCCACACACACACATACGCGTAAGCTTTATTTTAAGTTGACTTGAGAAATAGCAGATGCAGATTAGTGTGTGTGGTGAAGAAGAAGAACAACACAACAACCAACCGGACCTTAAAGTTTTATTTTACACACAACACGTTCTCTCAATTATATATTGTTGACTTGTTACGGTCATGTTTCCATTTGCCAATGTACCATTACACTACTTTTACACGTAGAATATATACTTTACCTGTCGACCTTTCCAAGTTCATTCTATTACATATTTAACACCAATTTGTTATAGTTTTAAAATTGAAAATAAAACTAGTTAAAGTTTCTACAGATTGTTCTGTAAATAGCGAAACATTTTTTTTTTAGAAATATACGGATTGTTCTATTTCATACAGCTAAAATCAAGTATGGTCCATTTGGAGGGTGGTTAAATGGGAGAAATCTTGTGTAATCCTTAACAGATTCCCCAAATCACACTTTTGCGGGACAAACGGTACAATCTATAGTAGATAAGGCACTATGCACATGACGTCTTTTTCACGTGCAATCGCAGTCCGACAAACGCTCAGATACTACGAAACAAACGAGCTTTGCCGTGAATCTATAACAAAAAGTTTTTTATCAGAGACCCATCAACAGTAGGTATAGGTTGAGGTTCCACACTTTATTGCAACGCGCACGTTTGTATCGCGTTTCATGCTCGTTTCTATCGTTACAAACGCAAACAATCTGCTTTTACGTACTGGGAACGTGTATAAAAATGATGTCGTCTGCATAGGCCCTAAGTTAATGTGAAGTAGGGTTATAGTATTCGATAGAAAGACCACAATCGAAATAGAAAGTATAGACTAAAACACTTAACAAATGTAGAAATACAACGCTCGTTTTAATACAAATATGGAAATTTTTGTGTTTTATTTATGTAAATTCTATTACTACTGTTTTTCGTTTAAAAATTGTAAAATAAAGTAGTTTATCGTGTATTTCACACAAGCCGACTATAAAGATTCTAATATTGACATGAATATTATCATAAATCTTTCAATATTTTTAGCACTATAATCAAAACGAAAAAAAAACGAGAGCTCTGTTTTAATTAGAAAATGACGTATTATTCACGTTAAAGACAATTGAAAATTTCAATTTTCGAACCAGTCAACTTTGATTATTCCAATTTGCATATAAATAGATTGAATTTTTTGATTTATTTGTCGACACAGGTCTTTGAATGTTTGTTTGTTTGTTCACAAAATACAACAACAACAACAACAAAACGCAGTAATGCTAGGAAAATTTGTAATTGAATTAGAATTTGTTAAGAAGAGACGAGATGTAGACCAAAACGTTCCATATTAATTAGAATTAATAAGAGAAAAGGAAATTTGTATGAAAATAAGAGACTAAAACTTGTATTATTTGTAGCATCTACAGACTTGGCATTTCTAATACGAACATAGAAAGAAAAAACAGCTTTAAGGAGTTTTCTATAGGTTAGCATGAGATGAACATAAAATAAGCAGTCGATCTATTCCAGTCTTTGTTTGATACATTTGCCCACTGATGTTTCACCATGATCATGACAATGATAGCAAAGTCGGATGTGTAGGGAAGTGTCTAAGAGTAGGTGGCGTCAATAGCCGGAATTTTCAATTTAATGCGCAACTCCTATTTTTCGTATGGTCGTATTAGAAACGCCAATTCTGTATGTATAAATTTCCAATTAGAATTGTGTAGGTGTAAAGATGTTGTTGTTCTTGTTCAGGTTACTTGCTTCAGGTAACGTTACTTACTATTTCAATCTCTTATTTTAGATAATATCGGTGTGTATTTGTATCTGTGTAAGTGTTGTACTTTACAAAATCGAATTAATAAAGAACACATGTGTTCCGACAGTTGTAAATGACACGCGCACGTTGTTCGCATACCACATCGCCTTGACCTGTCTTTTGCCAGCCTGCTGCAACTTCTATGATTGTGGGCGTTAATTTCATTTTGCATATCTATGAGTTTTGTTTAATCAATTGTTAATTTTAATAAGTAAAGGTGGATTTTTTTTATAAGTGTGTCGTCTATCGCCTACATTATACATATACTACCAAATTGTAAATTTCCCCTGAAAAAAAAATTAATGATGGATTTGATTAACCAAAATGGTTATGTTGTTGGTAATGAATCTAAAGACCCACCAGATGGTCAGGTGAAAGAGTGTGGGTCGTCAGTCATCATGCAAGACGACGAAGAAGAAGAGAAAAGCCTACTCTTTTAAAAACTCCTCCACATCCTATACCTTAAAACAACATATATAATGAATACACGTGGGCACGTGTCATTTACCCGAAACATCATCTGAACTATGACCTGTACATTAATCTCTCCAAATAATTTGGCAATACATACAAACATCGAAGGAATAATAAAAATAGTTGATTATCAGCAACAATCGAAAAACAAAGAATCCAATAATATAGAGTGAGAGAAAGAAGAACTCTTGAACGGAGGGAGAATTCAATCCAAGCCACATAAACAAAATAATATACAATTACATCTGTTGGACAAGGCAATGGTATCCAATTTCGTCGTAAGATGGTTTTGGTAAAAAAGATCCGCCCAGACACCATGGGTAGTTTTTCAACGCTTGCTGGTGCATGAAAAATCGCCTCTTCCTCTTTTTGGAATTGGATGGATTGTATCAACGACACAATATAAACTAAAGAAAACAAGAATAAAAAGAAGAAGCTATAGCTAGAAGACTGGAAAAAAGAAGGAAAAGGAACGAGAAGAATGTGTGGCGCGACGACCACGACGACGACAACGACAAAATCTCTTCTCTCTTGATGGTACTGTCGAGATCTACTTGTTATTTATTCGATTCAAGTCTTTGTTGTCGTTATTGTCACACAATAGTATTAGTAGTTTCTTCAAGAAGAGAATTTAGGTATTAAATTTAAATTGCGTTAAACCTGATGCCTTCACAACACCGTTTTTGGGGTTGTCTGTGTGTTGGAATTCATTCCAGCATCACTACAACAACAAAAACTAAATGTTTGTTGGTTCAAACATGAATTTAAATAATTCCTACATTGTGTTATTTCAGATTTTTTCCGTTGAAATTATTTTTTTGAATTCTGCCACTAATGGAATATTCAGTTGTGGTTTTTTTTTTGAATCCGCATCAAGATCATAAATTATTTTTTTTACACCCAAAAAGTTGATTTAAGTAACTGATAAGAATAAGTTGACCGGTTGCAATCTAACCTTTATGTATTTTTTTTTTTTTTGTATTATTATTATTAACATTCAAACATAAGCGTCTTATTATAATAAATCGTGACTGTTCCACGACATCGCGCGATATTGTTATCTTGAAACACGTGTTTCTCGAAACTCTGCACCGTTATATACCTTCGTCTTGTTCTTTAGATCATTGTTCTCTTCATAGGGATTCATCTCACAAATCTTATAATCTACCCTGGTGGTTGTTGTTGGTGTTGTTGTGGTTACACTTGAATAAATCTGTGGATTTTAGTTAGAGTCACGTCAATTTGTTTTATTCTAATTCGATTTTTTTTTTGTTGTTGTTGTGTGTGTTGGTAGGAATTGTGGTGTAAAACCGCAACCAAATCCTACACAGACATCTTTTTCTGACCTCTTTGACATTTCTCTTCTTTCAACTAAAATAGAGACTGGTTTGACTTGAACAAATTATAATAAAAATTATAATTTTTTTTTGTAAAGCTGACTATAAAAATGAAAAAGTAACAACAACAAATGAGAGGTCCTAACAACTTTGTATATAATTTCAAATGGTGTACTTTATCTTTTATGAAAATGTATACAGATGTGCTGGTTGTTGTGAATGTACTTTGTGTTGTGTGTGTATGATTCTCCTTGTCCTTGCATGGAAGAATGTTGCTGTTTTTTTTCTTTCTTTCTGTATTCAACATCTGGTGGAATTTTTGTTAAAATCTACCATAATTTATAAAAATTCACCAAATTTTCCAATAATTTCAATAAATTGTTTAAACGATAATTAATTGGTTGTTTGAAAAAAAAAATTGGAATGTTAATGGTCGTAAATTGCAACCTGGAAGAAGAACATATCGCATCTACAACAACAACAACACAAGATTAGGCGTGTTTAACCAAAATTGCATTGATTCCATCAAATAACAACTTTCTAACGTTTATACGTATAGATAACCGTGAAATTGCTTCGAAATAAGCGTGAAAAATTGGATTAAACCGAGTTTAATTACAATTATTTTATCGATATGTACAAATTTAGATCAACGGAAATGAAACACTCCCAAAAAAATTAATTTTAGATCGTATCTAATTAGAATATTACAGTTAATTGTAAAAAAAAACTATAGTACTGGTCAGGGTTCGAACCACCCTATCGTCAGTTTGCTGGATAAACGTGTTACCAGTTGTACCACAAAGGAATTGTAAAAGAAACTGTATATTTGACTTATGATTATGAATGAAGGTGTACAAGCGAATTACACGTTATTGTTACATACGTAGGATGGGTTTAATGTTGTGGTTTTTTTAGTTGCATACATATGTTGATTTTAACATTTGATAATAGATATAATGAACGGTGTATAGTTTACAGTGGATGATTTCTAAAATGTTGCCACACCTGATTTTAAAACATTAAAATACACAATGATCGGTATTAAAGTAGAAGGAGACGAAGACGACAAAGAGACGTTTTGTTGAGTTTATCTAACATCACCTCATTTAATTTCGTTGGTTCTGTAATGGTGAGATGTCTTGTTATAGTTGAAGGATTGTTGTTCTTTACACATTAACGTATATGGGGGATGAATAAATTATCAATTTTTGTAGACGAGTGATCGATTGTACACCAATTTTCGATCGATTATTTGGTTTTTTAAGTCTTCCGTTCTTCACGATCAATTAAAACAAGTCTAGAAGAAGAAGAAGAAGAAGGTCTCCGATTTAATGGTTGACACGATATTTATCAGATAGCAAACCAGAAAAAAACAACAAAAAACAGTTATTTTAATTGAAATTCAACCGTAAAAAAAAATAAAAGCGGATGAAACGACACTATAGGAAACTTGAAAAGTCTTACCAAAATTGCTGATGAGTTAATTATAAATTTTATAAAGTTCAAAGATCTGTAAATTAGCAAAAAAAAAATTTGTTAATTCATTGAAAATTTACAAATTTCTGCTCATTATGAAAGAAGTTGGGTTTTGTTGATTTTAATTTTTTGGATCAACATTGATATTTATTTTGAAACTGTCTGCGAATGCGTCCAAATCTTAATCTTCTCTGTGTATGTTAAAATGTTGTAGAGCTATGTTTAGAGTTTGTATACAACAAAATACGCCTTCGTCTATATGTATATTCCACACCTGACGACATTGAATAATTTTCGTTAATTCTTTTCTTTATTCAACAATTTTCTGGTAGTAAATGGGCGACAAATTGGAATTTATTTGAAATAATCGAATGAACCTCTTTTGTATCATCGTTCGCTTGTTGTTGTTACTCTACAGCAAATTTAAATCTATTGAAAATTGGTGTTATTGAACTTTTTGAAAACAAGTACAAGCTATACAAAATCTCCACCTACTTCACGCTTCGTAAATTTACCAACCACTTGATATTAATCTTTGGAAAAAATGTTGGTACCTTTAAGAAGAGAAACAAAAAAAAATAAAGAACAACAAGATCAATATTGTTGATAATTCCCCACATTATTATAGATAGTAGTTTAATAGTAAAACAACAATCCAACGGTAGAAGAATAGAATAAGACATACTGCGACTGTGCGGTTGACGTAAGTCACGTGATGACCCTATACTATCTAGAGCTCTTTTCTGTTTATTTTGCTGGTATTGTGCTGCGATTGGTTTTATCATCAAGGCGGCGACAGTGTCTTGATAATGGCTCCAGATTCTTTTTTTATACAGTACCTATGTGTATATACGGACATACCGTTTACATGTCTACTGTCTAATGGTATTCCCAGTGATTAGACTTCCAATGCATTTATCTGGATAATTGACATGTTCCTTTTTTTATAGATTGTTATTAATCAATCAATCATCGATTATCTTTATATCAAATCCGTCATTACTACCGGTGGATTTCTTATAGATTTTCTTATCATCGTTCGTTTACAATTCAATTAAGAAAAATTGCAGTAAAAGCGTGAAGAATGTCACACACACACACACACACACATAGATCGTGTATGGACCACCTTTGTTCTTGTTATCGTTCTTGTTGTGGTATTTTGATTTGCATAATTCGAATCTTTACCACCCGCAGACAAAGTTGTAAAATTTTCAATTTAATAAACATTGAATTAAGATAACCTCTCTGTTTATTTATTTATTTATTTTTTGTATATATTTTGAAATAAAAATAAATGACCTTTTAAACGTAGAATTTTTTATTTATGACAGCGACGCGACGCCTTTTTTTTTAATAAAAATGTGATAAATACAATTTCCAAGTTTTCTCAATTAAATTATGGCTCCATTGGATAATTTCAACCATCATCATTATCGGGATCGGTACTTTTAATTAAAAGCCAATCAACAAGTGTAATTATGAAACGTTTCTATTACCATATAGGTACAGTTTTATAGAAGCATTTAGTGATTCAAATGATTTTAAGCAATTATTGAAATTGGATTTTTCGTAATGAACATAATCATAACACACAGTTGGCGATTTGTTTATACGTAGTACATACAGATTTGGCATTCCTAATACGAATATAGGAAGAAATACCAGTACTACACACTCTTAGCAAACAGACGTCTAAGAATTCCCGCTATTGACACAATCCACTTTTAGATTTTAGATTTCTCTAAAACATCACATCCTCTTTCATTTGCAAAAATCTTCCGTTTCTGTCTTTATCATGATCGTGTGGTGAAACATCAGCAGGTAAATGTGTCAGACAAGGATAGAAGTAGATCGACTCTGTATTTTCTGTTTATCTCATGCTAACTTATAGAAAACTCCCAAGAGTAGAGGGCGTTAATATCTGTTTCTATGTTCGTATTATAAATGTCAAGTCTGTATATACTGTTGGACGAACTTCTAAGCACCACCGTGTCTTGCAGCTAGCTTTCGTACATCTCTATTTTGTTCATAGTAGATTGTCGGAATTTCAATTTTGTTTTCAATGCTTTTCCGAACTATTGTCTCTATATCGTTGTATTTGTTTTTACCAGGGAGTTGAAATACAAACTTTCAACTTGCTGTTTCCGCTATACAGTGACAGTTCGTAAATACGTCGCAACTTTGATTTTACCGCTTGCGAGTAGAACTCGAAAAACAAGACAGCAAACGTTGCAGAAAAAAGTTTGTAAAAAATTGTAGTGTCTGGTTTTTTGTTTTGTCGGTTTAGTGGGAAACCACCTTTAGAATACCTACTTGTGAGCTTCTCCAATCCTGTATAGTTTCTGATATGTCCCCTACGGTATATGTATGACAAGCCGAAATGGCTTAATCATTTAAACATATGATTGGTTATTTCCTGTATGTACAAATCTGATGATAAATAGATCTATTTCATTCAATTTACAACAATGTTTAATGAACTCAAATTATATCCTAACTATATTCATATTGTCGTTGTTATTGTTGTTATTGTTGTTTATTTCTGTCTGTCTGTCTATCATCTTTATATTATTTTAGTTTAGTCAATTCTTTATTCTAAATTGATTTTAATAATACGGGTCTACATAATACATTTAAGTCTCTTCCACTACCGAATTAACCATTAGGCAGAGTAGGCAGCAATCTAATGGGCCCCCCGATGCATTTTAGGAGCACCGTTACAATTCTGTTTAATAATAATAATTAGTACTTTAAAGTAAATTCAGGTCGTCAAATACTTACATTTTTGCCATTGGAAACGAACATAAAAGTAGTTTTACACCCGCGCTACCTACTAGAGATTACTGGCAGAGGCTGCAATTT
Source organism: Lydus trimaculatus (assembly GCA_037414755.1). Taxonomy (NCBI): domain Eukaryota; kingdom Metazoa; phylum Arthropoda; class Insecta; order Coleoptera; family Meloidae; genus Lydus; species Lydus trimaculatus. The sequence goes on along the minus strand of JAZBGY010000891.1, from coordinate 3,057 downwards.
TCTCTTAGTACACAAAACGTGCATTTCTCAACCTAGTTAACTAATATTGGTTTATTAAAACGAAACAAGACGCCAAGATTTCGTTTGCTTTAAGGCCTCCACAACATTTAATGAATCCGGCACTGGTCTCTTGTGAATTGTTGTAGAATCCTCTTATAGAGATCATACACACAAACACCGTATGTTCTCTCTGTGCAAAATGATCGTCTCCTTCCTGGATATTTTAGTGTTCATGTTGGGTTGTTTTTTTGTTGTTGTTGTTATTTATGCTATTTTCTACATAAAACGAATAATTATCGTTTTTATATCCATCTATCTATCTATATATGTATGTAGTATTAGATTAATAGTTCAGGACACTTCTATCCCAAGTTAATTCTATTTGCTGATAGTTGGCCGGTAAACTAGTACCTGATTTCCATAGAATAACTATCATTAAATAGATGTATTCTTATAAATAAAAGATAAAATACACATATATTGTATAGAAGAAAGATATCTCTTTCTCTCTTTCTCTCTTCCCTCTAATAGAATATGTATTGATTTGTGGAAAATTATCATCTCCCTCCTATTTAAGTATAATTGTTTGTATGTGTGTGTAAATCTTGTAGATGTTGTATGTACATAAATAAGTAATATTTTCCCAGGATTGGATATAATGATGATAGACAGAGTAGTTGTGTGGCGTTCAAATTGTTAATAATAATAATAATATCCTTTTCCAACTAATTTCTTTATTATAAATTCTTGCGGAAATTAGTATTATAATTTTGAAAAAAGAACATCACTCTAGTACAATAGTGGACAGACTGTTAGGTATCGGCGAGTTCGAACCCTGACGCAAGACTATCTTTTTTTTGTCTCGAGATATATTTAATATGATTAGTTTGGACTAATTGAATTCTCCTTGAATTGATGCAATAAAATTTATAGGAATTAGAGAGGGTACATTTTAAGTGTTTTCAATTAAATAAGGACATGTTTGTAATTTGTAATATATTTATACATGCCTTAGTTGGTTTTAATTTATTTTCCATTTAAAGTAAAATCGATTAAAAGACCATCATTTTTACGATTTGTCTAGTGGAAAATGTTTGTCCACCACCACCACCACCACCAGCAGTCTGGTTGGTTTGTATTTTAATTTAATTAGATTTTGGAAGATGATGAAGTAGTTGTTGCAACAATTATATAGATCAAAAGGATTACGTTTAATTAACATAGAATTCTGGTACAGAAACTCCTACATAATAAAGTCGTCTGCATACTGAATTTCTTAAAATAACATCAAAATATTTTGCAATAAAATCTATTCTGTTCTATGCCCAATTCTCGCTCTCTCTCTTTCAATACTAAACTCGTGTTTCCAGTAGACGCGACAAACTCGCCGCGAATTGCCCACCTAGTGTTAAAGCAGAAATCTGTCGATAGCAGTTATGTTCCTACACAGTAATTAGATATTTGAACGTACCTGCCTATTGAAATCGATAGATTTCTGGCATTTTACCAGATCGTCTAATATCACCTTTACGATTAAAATTGTAATGTTTCTCTTAAATCACCACACCATTATGTTAACCACCCACCAATACACTCACATTTACATATAAATCATTAATATTTGTTGTATATTGTCGGATTTACAACAAACAGTCTTCCAATTTGTTTTACACAATCTTTAAATGTGTAAATAACAATATAAAACAGGTATATGTGTGTACTTGATATATGGATAACAGTATCAAGTTTGTTTTATTTGAATAATAGGTACACCTGTGATGATGAAACCTTCCCCCAACATACTTTAACCTTTACTTTTACAAACAATAAAAATAGATAAATAACATGTTACCGGTGGTATTTTTTTTTTTTATAAATTCGCTTATTTACAAGTGGGTAACACTACGTCTTCGTTAAATTATAGTTCCGGGTTCGAGTCTTGGTGCGGTCGTCTTGAACTTTTTCGGACAATTACGCAAGATAATTATATATTGGTATAAGAGTTTGTTTAATTTTAATTATAATTACCGATTTATCTACAAACATGCATCGTCTACCTTATTATAATTTAAATAAAAAATTTATCAAATCAAGGAAGCAATGTGGAGTATGCAACAGATTTCTTCTTGTGATAATAGTCCAAGTTCACCTCTCATTGAGGCCAACTTTTATAATTGCCTTAAGCTTGTTTGTCGCGTTTAATATTTTTATTTTTTTATTCTATAATAAATACATAGACATAGTGGGAAAGTAAATATGACGAGGTGCCACTACTGGTAGAGTGGAAATGACGACTACTATACCAGCCGGTATGTTTTACAATTTCATTTTTTTCTTCTTTTTGTATAATTTTCCCGTCTACAAAACAACTTTTCCGCGTGTGATAAATAATTTAATGTCTTGATCGTCCGGGTATGACTAGACGAATAGCCACTTTCGTTGAAATGAACGGATACCAACTTTTTTACATTTCCACGTTGAAATCAATATAATTATTTAAATGGGAAAATTGAGATACAGAAGAAAAAAAAACCCTAATATTTCCTCTTCTATTAATAATCGTGAGATTTTACATATTTATGACAACAACTGGTAATAAATTTTATAAACGTTGAAAGTTCACGATAATAATACGGTTCATTTAGTTAAATAATTGATAACACACACACATATGTACACAACAAGGTCGTTTTGTGTTGTTGATAAATTCACCCATTTAAAAAAGAATAAACAGACATTCCTAAATTATCAATACGAAACAAATCATAAAGTGTAACATTAGAGGCTGTATTATTAGATTGCAAAACTTCTCAGAAAATCAAAATATAAAACAAAACGATTGTGTAGGCAATCATGATTTATTGTATTTGTTTGCGGAAATTGATAAGAGTGTACTGATAACATTCCAGTTTTATCTAAATTCATTCTTGACACCTACTCAATCGTTACTTAACTTAAAATGAGAGTGCGCTCAATTTTAAGTAGAGTTTGAACATGATACTAGGACTTACAAGATATGCTCTTGCGCATGTATGTCTGTCTCTGCTAGGCTATGTG
>JAZBGY010000890.1:0-35935 GCA_037414755.1 Lydus trimaculatus | reverse complement strand
AATGTTAAGTACTCGCCTGTTGTCTAAATTTATTATTTATTAATCATAAAAAAAAACACACACATTAAATATAAAACAAAAAAAACCTACCAATTTGCTGTCATAAGGTATAGATCTATGATGGTTATAAAATGCCTTCATTTCTTCATAGGTCATAAATTGCAATGCTCCATGTGTAACACCGAACATACCAGGAACGAAACCCTACAAATATTAAATCAGCAAAACATTAAAACCACCTGCCTTCTTTTCATTAATTTTTTTTTTTTGATAAATTTTATCATACGAGAGTGGGATGGAAAGTTTCCGACCTAACCCATAAAAACAACATTTTTTGTAAATTTCCCACAGCAGCACCTAGTGACATTCTGTTATTGTTTAGCTTTAAATTTTTATCAACTTACGTTAAGTAGTTTTGATTTTATAGCAAATATTGGAAGTGCTTGCCGCAGGGTCGTGCAATAGGTACACCGCACTTGGGCCCACCAGGTATAGGGTCCGAAAATGACCCACTGACTAAACTATGAACTCTTTATTTGTTGATTTTGATTGTTTCTAACATGTATACAGGGTTGGTGGCTCAAGTGTCGCATTGATTGGAGATTTGCATTTTGTAGAAAAGGGACAGAAATAAAAATTTTAAGAACGTATACGGTGACACATCAGTAGTACCTTGGGGCCGTCAAAAAGGCAGTACACGTTCTTAAAACTTTTATTTCTGTCCCTTTTCTACAAAATGCAAATCTCGAATCAATGCGACACTTGAGCCACCAACTCTGTATAATTTAAGCAAGGACCCCCCCATATGCATCTTTGCACCCAGGCCTCTGGATATATTTGCGCACGCCCTTGGTGTGCAGTGATAAAATACTTTTATATTAAGAAATGAGTTGAATTCTACATTAGGAGACTCTTCATAATTTACAACCATTAAAACGTGGATTGCAGATTTCAAACGTGGTCGTACGAGCACGTTCAGACAGACCAAAAGCAGCTATTACAGAAGGAATGGTCAAGAAGGTACATAAAACCGTACTGCAAGATTGTAGACTGAAGTTAATAGAAATACCTGAGATTGCGGAAAAAAATTATCTGTGAGATGGGTACCGCGGTTGCTTACACCAGAACAAATGCTCGCTCGGAACAATTGTTTCACAACAATATTTGGAGTTGTTTCAACATGATTCAAAAGAGTTTCTACGGAGCTAAGTGATTGCTGATGAAACGTGAAACTGTTCAAAGACCTAATAACAATTTAAACAGTGGACAAAGAAGGGTGAACCAATTTCAAAAATGGCAAAAACCGTTCCATCAGCTGGAAAAGTTTTGCAAGTTTTTGTTGTTGTTGAATCCTACAATTTTCTTTCCCGGGTCGCAAATTTTTCATCACACCCTCGTATTAAAAAAAAAAAAAAAAACGACTCTTTATTGGGGTAGAGAAGATGAAGATTAAACTGACCCTGTATAAACCGCGTACACCTTCTGTACGATAAATCTTCACTAATGCATCTGTCATTCCATTATAACATTGTCGATTTGTTGATGATGTTAATGTTGCTGTATCAGGACCATATTGTAAACATAAACGTGTTTTAACTACCCATATTGGATTTGTAACTAATAATGTTAATATACCAGCTTCAGCAGCAGCTAACATATGTAATGTTGGTCCAAGTGGATATCGACTATCACCAGCTTGTATCCAATTTTTAATTGAATTATAACTGGAAAAATTATTCAAAAATAACGAATATTGTTTATAAAATAATAATGATAACGATAAATGTTGTAATAATAAATAATTTTTAACTAATATGATAAGAATTGTAATTAAATTACAACAGAAATCAATCGATTTTAATAATTAACGACTTATTGGCCTTGATATCATTATTTGAAATTGCTGTAACAATCGTAAAATTATCAAATTATCAAGGAATTGAGACATTTTTTTTATTATTTTTTTTTAGTAATAAGTGGAAATTCCTATTTTTATTTGTTGATTATTTTATATTTGGAAATTATGTGGAATTTTACTTTTATAAACAATTTAAAATACAGTTAAATGTTAATTTGTCTAACTTTCACTTAAACAATTCAATTTATATCAAAAAAATCCTCATTAAAACTGACGAAATATCCAATTTGTTAACTAATCTTTGACGTATAAAAAATGATAATAATAGTAATAACCTTGAATTTTACATATTTGCCAACAAATTTATTGTTTAATAATCAGGTAGAGTGGGAAAAATTATTTCGAAACTCACATTGTTACTACTAGCAACAACGATTGTTGCCTAGCAACACCTATAACAAAACTATAAACATCTGTTCGATTGAAAAAGCAAAGTCGATTTGATTCGAAATTTCATTTGAAAAAAAAAAGGTCAACAAAATTGAACTTTTGATTTTCCAAACTACAACAACAATAAAAAAACGCAGTTGTGGAAGATTTTTTTTCCCCCTCATTTATCAATTTAGGACAACTACTTCCGTAATGATCAATATTTATCTGTATTATCATTATAAAAAAACACGTGTCGTTATGTTAGTTATTTGTTTATATTGTTGTTTTATTTCTTTCAAATTTTATTATTAATGCGACTTACAATAGAAAATAACATCCCCATGCACTTCCTGATCCCCATACATTCGGTGCAACACCTCTATACAAACCACGTACACCTTCTTGTTTAACAATTGAATAAAATGCACTTGCTAAACTATTATATTGTGGTATTGTTGTTCTACCATCACTAACTGTAATTTTTTTTAAAAATAAACAAACACAATAATCATTATTTATTGATAAATTAATAATAATTTCGAAAAAAATTTACCTGCAAATCGTATTTTCATTAAATCAAGTGGATGTAAAATTAATGTTGATATTGCACCACCAGATATACCAGCAATAAGATGTTCATATTTAACATGATTTAATACAGATATACTATTTTTTGTTGTTGAATTCTTCATTGTTGGCGGCATTACTGTTGTTTCTTTTGTTTTATATAAATAAACGTCAACATCTTGTGCTTCCACTGTGGGCATGAGTTATTTATTTATTTATTTATTTATTAAACATATAAATATAGATTTTCACAAAATTTCAAATTGGAGGTTATGTAATTTTTTAGTCAATTGCACCATTTCGTTTTATTTATTTTTTTAATGAAAAAAACCACAATAAAATAAAAATAAACTCACGTGTTTTATTATTTGTGTTTTGATTGTTATTTTAATTTATTACGTGCTGTAGCACATTATTTTTAGGTATTTAAATTACGAGATACAACACAAATATAATTCCATTTGAGATGTACACCGAACAACGGTCGATAGAAGAATGAAACCAGAAAAGTTAAATAAAGCTCCCACAACTCGAATGACAAGTAGTAACTAGGTTGGCCAACATTAATACCACCAATATTGCCAACTTGATTGTAAATTTATTATTAAACCAACATTGTCGAGGGAGATTCAAATTTAATTAACTAATATTTTTGTTTTATATTTGTTAAGATAAGGCTTTTTCTGGAAATTACTACTACAAGTCAAGTTTCGATTAGAAGATATGACAAATACACCTAGTTTGGTGGAATCTGTCAAAATTAGTACATTGGCACGTTACGGTCTTGTTTATTGCAAATATTTTGAATTTTCGGTCAACTTTGTGAATCAACAAAATATGGTATATACAGGTTGAGACGATTCATCTAGACACATAAGAGAAACTACAAGAAGTGAAACAGTCTAATAGCCTTCGTCTGTGTTGAAAAGAGATAGCTAGTAGTATCTTGATAAAATAACCCACTCACAGGATTGTTCTATGTTCCTAAATGAAATGTCTTAAACTGTATATGGTATAATAAATATAGTACTCAATAGATTTATTTAATAAATAACAATCGATATATAAACTTAACGAATAGAAAATTACAAAATACGAACTATTATAAAGAGAGAGAGAGAGAAAGAGAAAAACAAAAGTTATTAATAATATCTTATCACTTTTTTCTCTGAATTAATTATTTATAAACTAACGTATATATTATTTCGAAAATTATTTTTTATATACTGTCAATAATGGTGGTGTTGTCATTTCCTTTTCCTTTCTTAATTTCTCTTTTTTCTTTTTTATAACATAATAAACTATTATAATTAAAATAATAAAAACAATAACACTTATCGGTATTAATATTTTCATTAAACGTGATTTATGTGCAATTTTTTCAATTTGTTCTCTACATAATTCATAGATTTTCATATCTTCATTAGGAACTTGATCGAAACATTCTAAAAAAAAAAACCCAAAAAAAACAACAGATAAAAACGTCTATTTATTAACATTATAGAGATAATTGTGTTAATTATGTAATATCTTGATAAGACTACAATTTGATTAATATATAAAAAAAATATTATTGAATGATGAGTGGTGTTCTTATCAAATATAGGATGTTGATTAATGGGACGATTGAGCCGGTATTATCAGAGGCCTCCTAAGTAGGGGAGCGTGATTGCGCCAATACTGCCCAGGTAGTCCATAATGGGGCTGCCATCCCTGGTGCTTAATCCATTAGTAATAAAGCAAATTTTAATTTAAGCAGTTTTCAACATTTGGTGTTAAATTAACGATTTCTTTTATTACTAGAAGATTAAGCACTACGGGTGGCGGCACAATTTTGGTGGAATCCTTCCTTAGACTTAGGGCGACTCAGGTAATATCGGCGCATTCGTCGCATGCCTGATTAATGTTTAATTGTTGTTATTTTATTTTTTTACCTGTTTCACTAATTTGACATTCAAACGGTATAAATTTAACATTTCTTTGATATAACCATCGATTAATTGTCCAACAATCACATAATTTTTCATAATCAACAGTTACATTTTTTGTATCTAATATACGTAAATCACATAATCCAGCAAAATGTTTTGTTGTTAAATATGATATATGATTACCAGATATATTATATTTTGTTAAATATGGCATTATATCTAATAATGGTAATTCATTTGTTTCATCAATCATAATATAACTAATATCAAGTTGTACTAATGGACTTGTTATTGGTTTAGCACGTTCAACAACATCAATAATATTCATATTCCAATTTTGTCCTAAATATAATGAATTTAATTTTGGTAAATGAAATATAACAATTGGTAAATCAGATATTGCATTTATAGATAAATCAAGTGTTGTTATATCATAATTAAATTCAAATACATCTTCATCTAATGAATAGATTAAATTATCCTGTAAGTACACCATTCTTAAATCTGTATAACGTTTTAAGTCTTCTTTACGTATTTTACGGATTCTATTCATACTTAAATCAAGGATCTGAAAAAATTCAATATAAAAATAAAATTATTTTTGAATAAATTCCACAAAATGTTCCCCAAAACAGGATTATACGGGTAGTCTTGAAAATAACGAAGCCAGTTGTGGCGCTACAGCACAGATAACAATATGACATCATAAAAAGTCTTAAAGAATTCATCAATATAATTTGGACGCAGTGGCGGATCTATAATGACACTTATGGTGCTTAAGCATCAGGTCCCCGATGTTTGAGGGGCCCCGATTGGCCCCGATGGTTGAAGGATCCCACTTCATCTTTGTGTTAATTTTCTTAAAACTATAAATTGTATATAGGCCCCCGAAAATCTACTAGTTTCAGGGCCCCGTATATCAAGATCCGCCACTGTTTGAACGTCAGAATTCACATCAGAATTGGATTCATAATGAGTTGAGAAAGATGTCTAATGCGCTATCGTAGAAAGAGATTAAGACTAGATCAAAAAGAAGTCATACTTCTGACTTTTCAAAAAGATGTCATAAAACTTCGTTTTTCTGATTTGTTTGCGAGCATTACATTTAACAATAATGACTTGTGTGCTGGCTAGGAAGGAGACTTGAGTAAGCTGAAGCCTCCCGATGAATGTTTCTTGCCTCTACTTTTGCTCCCCTGATCGGCTGGTCTTGGTGTTATGGATCAACCATAGATTTCATTGTAAATGTCATTGTTATGTTCTCATGCTTTTTTTATCGAAAATATAGTTAAATAGGTATAAGTGTGTATGTTTTGGGCTCCTTTCGAAAAATCTTTACCCCTAATTTGACCTTCTTAATATAACAGAAGAAAGAATTCTGCAGGATACTAACTGTACCTTTATGCCAGTTTTTCTCACCGCTACCGTTAATGTTATTCCAGAGCCGGATCTAGGGTAAGACAAGTGAAAAACTCACCTTGGGTAAAAAGTCGCAAGAAGGCCACAGATTATAATGCTCAATGTATAGTATGTTAAGTGACTTAAGAGATCCAATAAAATAATGCCTCAAGTGACAAAATCTCTAGATCCAACTCTGATATTTATTACAGAATTTGGTACTATTGGTGAGACAAAATAGTGATACCTATACAATACTTTACTTAGAACTAACGTTAACAAGGAATTAATGATAGCGGTGAAAGCAGGCAATAAAATATCACAACACTATTTATAGTCTTTCAAGTTCTTTATTGATTTGACCAAAATTGTAAATCTTTGAATATTTTGTCAATTGAAGAAAAATTCCGATAGTTATCGCAGAGGTCAGAATCTTTTTAGCTGTATCTATAGTTCTACATTACAGATTAACAGATTCTCAGGATCGACCAGAGGGAGGTATAGTCGGTTCAAATACCGGGGCCCAGAATGACCCCCGACGTCGTTGCAATAATAATGAAACGTCATTTTTGGGGGCCCGTGGAAGAATTTTACCGGGGCACAGGCTTGCTCTTGGCGGCCCTGCAGATACCGTTGTATATTCTCTTTTATTATCAATATTGGTGAATTCAAAACTTTAGTCAAAATACTGGAGATTTTGCAAAACTATATTAGGGACGACTGCAAATAAATTCTCAGGCAATAAAGAGACACAAATTCGAATTTTTGTTTGTAAAGTTGTCTGTAAATATTAATATCAGGGTATTACAAACAAAATTCAAAATTGCATTCCTAATTTTTGTGAAAGTTTTATTTTAAAATTTGTCCCTATAACGTTATAAACAGTGGCGTAGCTAGTGCATAACAAGGGTCAGCAATGCGGAAGGGCCCTCAAATGTGAGGGGCCCTGGACACTGCATGGGTAAACCGACAAAAAAATACATACCATCGAATATTATCTATTGTAGATAATATTATGTTCCATAAAAAATATTTACATAAAAACACAAATTAATTATTTTACTAATTCGCTGGAATATCATTTATTGACCTAATTACGACGATAGATAAAGGGATTTTTGTGTTTGGCTTTAGAAAAGTGATTGTTGATAACAAATTATTACAAACTAAAGGGCCCATTTTCTAAAGATCCGCATTGAAACAATAGCAAATTATATAATTCGTCCACCAGAAACAAAATATGGTCCGTTTTCCCGTAGATGTAACTTTTTTTTAAAATTTTTGTCTAACATAGGTATTTTATAAATAAAATGGGTGGCTTCTCGTATTATGCTTGCAAAAAGATCTATAAACTGTGCTGGCATAAGGGTCCGATATTTCTAGATACGCCTCTGGTTATAAACATTTTTTATTTGATTCTTAAACGATTTTATTGAGATCTATTGTTAATAATAAATATAATAAACATTATGACAAGTTATCTTAATGTTCTCATACCATAATGTAAATTTTAATAAAACTCATAAACATCTAGAGATAATTTACGATTGTTAAAAGAAATTATTGTTAGTCTATTGGAAACAACAACAAAATAAATAAAACTAAATTTATAAGGAATATTTCTATTGAAATATCAAATCTAGTTATCAGTATTTAGGGGGGTCAAATCCTATTGATTGATAAAATAAATTATTATTATATTTACCTCAACATCATCGGTGAGACATTTTGGAAATTCTCTAAATTTACGATCAAAACAATCAGCAGCTTTCATCCCTTTTATTCTTGTATAAGAACATCTTGGTTCATTTTTACAATTATCACCATTAATAAAATTAATTAAAAAAATTGTAAATATTATTACAAACCAATAATCCATTGTTGGAAATTCTCATAACTGAAAATAAAATATTTAATTTATAAAAAATAATATTTATAGAATTATAATCACGTATTGTTCAAGAAATGATCAAATATTGTGTAGCACTTGAAAAATCAATTAAAATTTATATTAATTTTATATAATTTTGTTATTATTTATTATAAATATGAATCATAATTTAAGAAAAAACGTCACGTACCCTAAATCATTTAGTTTAATTAAGACCAATTTCGATTAATTGTACAAACTGAACGAAAAGAATTTGATTTCGGTTTTTTTCCTATTAGCAATAATTCAGAATTATTTCCAATAATTACAGTTTATTCAATAATTAATCTATTTCTTATTATTAATAATGATTTTCCTTTATTATCAATAAAACAAATAATAATATTGACAAATACTTACCATTTTTATTAAAAATAACTCGTATAATCACAACACATAATAATATAAAATATTATTGTTGTAATCTAGTGCAGTACCACCGTTCAAATATACAAAGCTTTAAAGCAACAAATGAACTTAACTAGCTAAATTGCATAATTAAGCGATGTATGATCAAGTCACTACCAAAGACAGTTGTGAGTTTTTGTTGATAACGTTTCTACAATACTTAACTCGTATCAAAAAAAAAATATTTTTTTTTTTTAAGAAAAGAGATAAAGTATTGTCTAGATAATAAACAACAAATCATTTTCTTAATAAATAAATAAATCTATCAAGTTGACATTATTTTTAGAAGGTTAAAAATATAAAACAAGATCGAAAAATTACGGAATTTTAATTAAAATTATTCACCAAAAAAAATATTTTCTCAACAAAATTCTCAACAATTAATCCATTTAATTAAAAACAACATTGTTGACTTTGCGTAATTAAACACTTATTCGACAAACATTTTTATTTATCCATCATTTTAAATTTCTCGAAATTACTTAAATAGATAACAATATTCTATACATATTAGTGTGGAACAAAATAACGGATATTTATAAGGGTGCAGTTTTAATTTAATACAATTGAATTTTATACAATATATAATAATAAACCCAACCCGTTTTTATTGTTTGATTTGTTTTAAAAAGAATTATTAAATACGGACCTGTTGTATTTTAAATTTACCGCTAATTTTGTACGATATTTATCGACAGTAACCAATAGAAAGTCACCACGAAATGGATGACGCTTCAATGTCGGATCTACTAATCTTTCAACAGATCTACCGATTTATTTTTCACACTACTCCAACACGAATAAACGATAATTATCATCATTTTCGAGCATTGCGGCTGATAAGTAGACGTAGAAAACAAATTTAACATTGACATAAAGTTATTTTGCCAGAATAATAGTGGATACTCTACTTGTTATTGTTGGATAACTTAAATATTGCGACAGATGGTGTGATTGCGGAAGACTGGAAAATGGTAATTTTTTGCTATAATCGCAATGTTATCAAAATTTGGGAAATTTGCTAGAAATCTATATGGAAATTTGTAAATTTTGCTTTATGGGAATCGTTTGATTTGCTGTACAGATTTTGTGAGGTGTAGCGTTTGGCAACAGTGGGTTGGGGGTTTCAGGATTTTGTTGTCGGCCGGTTTCTCAAATTTATTGTGAGGTTGTGGGAAGGATAATATTGAAAATTATTAGTGAATTCCGGTTTGTATTCAAAATGTTGAAGGTATTAGGTGAGAATCAATAATTTTCATTAATAAATTTCTGTAACATAATTAGATTAATTGTGGTATTTTCCAGTTTTCACCCTTTGTACGTCAGTTTGTTTGGCTTTATACCCCCCTAGTTCGAATGTTGTTGAATTAACATCAAATAATTTCGATAAACTTGTATTACGTGGTGATGAAATTTGGGTGGTTGAATTTTTTGCACCCTGGTGTGGACATTGTCAAGCATTAGTTCCTGAATATACGAAAGCAGCAGCTGCACTTAAAGTATGCAGAAATTTGTTTTAAACCATCACAATTAATTGTAATTTACATATTTTCAAGGGTGTGATCAAAGTTGGTGCTGTTAATGCTGATGAACATAAAGATTTAGGTGGGCGTTATGGTGTACGTGGCTTTCCAACAATAAAAATATTCGGTGCTAATAAAAATAAACCAGATGATTTTAATGGTGCACGTACAGCCCAAGCAATTGTTGATGCAGCCTTATCATCTGCAAAAACAAAAATACGTAATAATTTAGGCGGTGGTGGTAGTAGTAGTTCGGGTTCTAGTCAAAATACAAATGATGATGTTATCGAATTAACTGATAGTAATTTTGATAAATTAGTATTACAATCGGATGGTATGTGGTTAGTTGAATTTTTTGCACCATGGTGTGGACATTGTAAAAATTTAGCACCACATTGGTCAAAAGCAGCAACTGAATTAAAAGGTAAAGTTAAATTAGGTGCATTAGATGCAACTGTACATCAAATAAAAGCATCACAATACGGTGTACAAGGTTATCCAACAATAAAATATTTTGCACCTGGTAAAAAATCAGTTGATTCTGTTATTGATTATGATGGTGGACGTACATCAAATGATATTATTAATTGGGCTATAGATAAATTAACAGAAAATGTACCAGCACCAGATATATTACAAATAATTGATAAAAATGTATTTAACGATGCTTGTGATCAAAAACCATTATGTGTTGTTGCTATATTACCACATATATTAGATTGTCAATCTGAATGTAGAAATAATTATATTGAAACACTTAAGAGTTTAGGTGAAAAATATAAAAAGAAAATGTGGGGGTAAGAATTCTATCAATTAATCAAATTTTTCTCTATTGATAAGCCAACAAATCAATTAATTCTAGATGGTTATGGTCAGAAGCTGGAGCTCAAACAGAATTAGAAAATGCTTTAGATATTGGTGGTTTTGGTTATCCAGCTATGGCTGTTATTAATGCAAGAAAAATGAAATATTCAACATTACGTGGTTCATTCTCATATGATGGCATCAATGAATTCTTAAGGTTTATTTTTCATAAAATAAATTCCAACATTTTAATTTTTAATTAATTGAATTTATTTAGAGATTTATCTTATGGTCGTGGTAATACGTCACCTGTTAGAGGACAAGAGCTTCCAAAAATTTTAACTGTTGATCAATGGGATGGTAAAGATGGTGAATTACCACAAGAAGAGGATATTGATTTATCTGATGTTGAATTAGATGATAAAGATGAATTATAAATTAAATTTAATTTAAGAGTGAGAGAGAGAGAGAGAAAAAGAGAAAGAGAGAAAATTAAAACAACACATCTAATTATTTCGTATTTTATGAGAAATTTTCTGTTTTTATAACAAATTTAATCATTTTAATACAATTCCATCATTTATTTGCCAAATATTTTGTAAATTATATTAATAAACATATCTTTAATAAAATATAATTATTATATAATAAAAAACAACACCCCTTTATTTTATAAGGGTTGATATAAGTATTATGAAGTAAAGTTGCATCTACATCAACTGACACTGTAGACTAATACAGTGTCGGTTTCTCTAATGCGAACATTGGGGAAAAAACCAGCACTACCTATTCTTAGGTCGTTTTCACACACACCGGCACATTACTATGTAATCAAATGAGAGCTTAACACACACACGCAGGCATGGTAAAAATGTCGGTCCGATAACCGATTTCCGGCAACGAGAGATGCAGTCGGAGTGGAAGCCTGGCTTGTTGAATTCAATGTTCTTTTATCTCAAGTTTTACACACATGTTGATTTGCCGGTGCCGGTGAACTGTTTTTGTTTGTAAAGAGACAAACACAAGGTCTTATTATAGTATCCTGTTGTTGAATACTGTGGAGTAAACGTTCCACCAGAAAATCAAAGACCTACGTACTGATCTCTCCTTATAGTTTTTCAAAGAGTGTGTAGAAACGTTCTTCTAAATATCTAACCAATGCCGGATGAAACCTTGTGAGGGCCCCTACGCAAACCAAATCTTGGGGTCTCTTCCTTCCCAAATTATGTTTATATACCTACATTCGTAATCATCTAGGAATTCCAACCACCCTTTGATTTGTCTCTAAACACCACACCCTCTTCTATTAGTTCCATCTTTATCATAATCATGGTGGAACATCTGCGGACAAATTTGCCAGAAAAAGATAGAACTATATCGACATTATGGTTGTTTTTTCTAGGGTTCGCATTAGAAAAACCAATACTGTATAGTGTTTAGTGCACCTAAAAGAAACCGATAGATAACTGACATTAGATTATATTTGAGCTACTCTTTACTAGATGGCGTAACTGTGGAGTGTTGAGGAAAGGTGTAGAAAAAATTGAGGAAACAGAATTTGTGAGTAATTTTTCTTGTATTTTCTTCTCTATTTTCTAAGTTTATTATTAATTAATTAATTGGAATTTCTATTAATTCATGTAAATCATATTTTTTTCTGTCTAAATTTCCATTTGTTATATATTGTAAAAATTGTTGTTGATCACGTACAGTTAATGTAAAAACAATAATAATAATTACGTAATTTACAAAAGAATTTTATCGCATTTTATAATTTTTATCAATCATTATTCATCGATATTATTTGTATTGATTATATTCGTTTTGTTTTTTTTTTAGATTCATTCATAATGTCCCAATGTCGAATAATATTAGATAATTACAATGGTACATATTATAATGGTGATACAATAACTGGTAGAGTTGATTGTTATTTTGATCATGATATAAATGCTAGATCTGTTAAAATACGTATAAGATGTAATGAACATAATCAATGGACAGATAGTGAAGAATATTTAGATGATAGTGATAATAAATATAAAACAAGATGGGTTGAATTTGTTGGAGATAAAGATGTATTGTTTATGGAACAAAAATTATATACTTCTGGTTGAACTTATTATCATATTTTTGTGTAATACAAATAATTATTGATAATTTTCTAGATCGCAATGAACCCTTAACAAGAGGACAACATGTATTTCCATTCACTATAGATTTACCTGAAAAAATACCATCAACATTCAATGGACCTTATGGTGGTGTCCGTTATGAAATGATTGCAGTTGTTGATATACCATTACGAATTGATATTGAAGATTGTTTTATTATCAACGTTACATCATTGACGGATCTTAATCATTTTCCGAATAGTTCATTTGTATGCGGTTTATTTACAATTTATATTTTTGAAGTTATACTTCTTTTGGGGCGTTGAGAGTGAAATTTGTCGTTTGTAACGGAAATTGCGCGCGCACTGCATAAATAAACGACAGTATGAAGTTGGTCGTTAAATAGAGCCAACTGTGTCAGATTGTCAGATTATCTCCATAATATAGATTCTGTCTTTCTACATACATAAAGCATGTTTTTTAGACTAAACTAAAAAATAAATACGTCGCTTTCAACTACTTTTTTCAGCATGAATGTTGACATTTAGATTTTGATAACACCAAAGAAGTATAACTTCTGATGCGCGTACATAAATACACCCATTTATTTTTTCCAGAATGAAGTCAATTATTCTGATGAAAAAACGGTGTGTTGTTGGTGTTGTCAAGGTGGTCATATATCGATGGATGTTGATTTACCAAAAATAGCATTTATACCAGGTGAAACAATGACATTTAATGTTAAAATATTGAATATGTCTAGTGAAAATGTTGAAAATATTCATGTATCATTTGATAAAGAAATGCGTTATAAAGTTACAAATCCATCGGATCGTGAAAAAATTGAACATGAAAATATTGCAACAGTTGATGATCATGGTGTTGGTGCACATGGTGAACATATATATAATATGGAAATAATTATACCAGATTATATAGAAATAACAAATTTTGATCTTTGTACATTATTTACAACAACATATAAAATTGATATAACTGCAAAAACACCATCATGTTCAACAGATTTAAATATTATTATTTATCCTGAACTTGGTCATATACAAAGAGGTCAAAGCAAACCACGTATACAATCATCAACAAATGGTGGTAATTCACATTCGTCTCCAATTGGAGGCGTATATCCACCACCGGCTGGGGGAGCCTATTCGCCTTATCCGCCGTCTCCGGCTGGTGCAGCTTATCCATCTCCGACCGGTGGAACTTATCCACCACCTCCGGCTGGCGCAACTTACCCACCTCCGGCTGGCGCAGCTTACCCACCTCCGGCTGGAGCAGCTTACCCACCGTCGGCTGGTGGAGGTTACCCACCTTCGGCTGGTGGAGGTTACCCACCTTCAGCTGGTGGAGCTTATCCACCTCCGGCTGGTGGAGGTTACCCACCTTCGGCTGGTGGAGCTTACCCACCTCCGGCTGGTGGAGCTTATCCACCAAGTTCAGCAACTAGTGGTTATCAACCGTATGGTGGTAAATCAGCTGGAGGTTATCAAAATACACCACCAACAGCCCCTCCACCAGAGTTACGTAAGATATTTGTGAATTTGTCAAAATTTGTTGTATTATTATTTATTTAAATTGTAGCACCTCCATCTTATGAAGAAGTCCAAAAGGGTAATCCACCATATCCGCCACAATAAAAAAAAAGATTTTGCAACAAAATAATGGAAGTTGTTTACGATTGGGGTAATTGGGTGGGTAAATTACTAGCCAGTATTTTTGGATTATTGTAATTCCATGATTGTTAAAAGTGCCATTATTTTTATATAGGTACACTCGAATGTAAATCTAAATTTTTATACACTTATTGGAATATGCCTATATACTACATTTAAATATATTATAATATGAATTATAAAAAATTGCACATATTTAGTGAATACGAATATATGTCCAATAAGGGCAGCTTTATATTTTGGATATTATGTATTTACTCAATTATAATGGTTTTGAGCATGTTTATTGCGTATTTTTTGATATATATTTTTTTGATATTGTTATTAAATGCTTTGCCTTCAAAAACAAAATGTAATCGTCTGGATGGCTGTTGAATCGTTTGTCAATTTTGTACACATGTGTCAATAAAATAGTTATATTGTTAGTTATGCAACCAATTATACATGTTAAAACGTTTGTATTTTATTAAATTAACTATCCAGTGGACATAATTAGCTGTTTTTACCTTATAGAACATTCAAATTTTAATAAATCAAATTCAAGTGTTATATTTTGTAATATTAAACATTTTGTATTTGGAATAATATAAGCAGTACTTATATTTTAAGAGTGGAAACATAATTAAAACGTTTTTTATTTGAATTCCATTGAGTATAAACCGAGTCTCCCCCGGTATTGGCATAACAAAACTTGATTGCTTATCCAATTTACGTTTATATTTTCGCAATAAAATGTTCAGTCAATTTGCAACAATATCCTTTATAATTAACTCAAATATACATATACCGAAAAAAGTATAGCTCAATTATAAAGATCCATCATATCTGTTTATTTGTGTGTATGTATATGTGTTTGAATGTTTATTAAAAAGGAATATGAATTGGATTTTGACATTCGCTTGATAAACTTTGAATTCTTTTGTATGGTGTATGGAGAGGGCAACACTTAGACGTCGGTCCTTTGATGCCGACGCTAGCATCGTTATCTTTGTATTATAACTCCGGACCACTCGATATGGTAATGTGGAGAGAAGTCACAATCTACTGACTATTTTCGCTACTTGAACTGAATCTCTGTGTTTTTCCTTTTCTACTTCTTCTATATTTTTATCATATTCGAAATCATTAAAAATTTAAAGTACATCGTTATTGATATTTCACGTAACTATAACGGTAAATCATAATTACCAATCACTCTATATGAGAACAAAATATGATAAAACACCATTAGTTGATTAAAAAACAAAAACAAATCCTATTGAAAAAGCCTGGTTATTTACCAAATTTGAAAAGTCGTAATAGTGAATGAGTTAATCGATAACAAGGTGAATAAAATAGAAAGAGTAACCGTATAAATAAATAAGTGTAAAAGAGATAGATATGGTGAAATTTTACAAAAACGTATCTACTCGATTCCCCTTTTTAACAGTAAGACTGTGTTAAAGAGTTTGTATATGTTTTAGTATACTTCCTTTTATTCGTGTTTAATCAAAGTTTGTGACTGTATATCACGCAAACCTATACAGTTGAAGAGTTCTATCACAGATTTCGTAAAAGAGGTGTGATCTTATCAATACTGATCGTGGATCAACAGACACGGATATAACATTGAATAAAATCCAACTTAAACACAAATACACACACACACACTCGCATACACATATTGTATGTACACTATTACTTTGATTAAGGTAGCAACATTAACGATAATCGAAATCGGAATGGGCAGTGTATATGGATGCAAATAGTAGAGAAGATTGCTAGTCGAGATGCTCCTTTCGCTACAACACATCTACATACGTATGGATATCTGAACTTCAAAATGATCGATTTATTAAAATCTATTTGCTCAAATAAGGGAGCCTTCACACTGACATACGCCGCTGAGCATTACGCTAAATCAACCGACAATAACAACTTCAGTATAACCTGATTAATTACAGAGATTTACAATTAGAATAAAATTTGAGAGGCTGTCGATCAGCAGCTAGCCCAACAAGACGGGGTACAACCGGTACAAATTACCATGGCCTGGGTCGTTCTGGGGCCCAAATGGCCTCCGACATCGTTGTTATTATTTTATTATAATGAAACGTCATTTTTTGGGGCTCGTGGAAGAATTGTATCGGAGCCCAGTCTCGCTTTTGCCGGCCCTAAATGTGAAGCATTACATTCTGATCGCTATACTAAAATTACATTTTCGCTAACATTGCACTCTGATTAATGAATTATTTCACGTAGTGACTTCTGTGTTTTCATATAAATTGTTAAATTTAAAAGTGATGATCAGATTTAATCAATGATCATCAATCACAAAATGAAAACAGCATGAAAACATTAAAAATTATGTATTCTTGTTATTTTTTTGTTTGTTTGTTTGTTATCCATAACTAGCCCCTTAAAAATTTCACGGATTTATTTATCGAACATTTTAATCTAATTAGAGGTATTCAAAACAATGCAAAAAACGATAATGTTATCAAAAAAAAAATGTAAATTTCCACTTCTTGAGTAACAAATTAATCATCGTGAAGTGAATAAAAAAAGTTTTAATAATAAAAAAAAAAGAAGCAAACACTGTTTTTATGTTTGAATAATTAAACAATTTTCAAATTAATTATTTACTAGATTTGAGGCTGAAAGTATAATCTCCAGGTCGGTTCCAGGCATCATCTGGACAAAGTGTCCCTGCCTTCTTTTAATAAAAAAAAAATTAATTGCTGATTGTATATTGTATAACTATAGAGAAAGATGGATATATGTATGTATGATATATGAACTCGTGCTGATAGCATAAAATGGCCCAGTAGTGGTATAGACGTTTCTGGTACAGTAAATTGTGTATGTGTATGTGTCTAAGGGGGCAAAGGAAGAGTGTATTAACACAAAACCCGACAGGTGAAGAAGTGACATCCAACAGAGAACAGAGCAAGCGCGACACAGCTGCTGAAGCACTCCCTGGGGATTATTGGGCTGGTCTGGGGATGTACCAAATGTTTGTATTGTATGAATGTGATTGGTTGATATATGTTAGGATCCACCCTATTGGCTAGCACAATAATAATACAGACTCTTTTGCTCGTCCTCTGCCGTGGCCTCCTAATTATGCAAATGGCCCTGCTCACCTACTGTTACCACCGTCAGTTTCTTGTTTGCGCTTTTACAATACTACCTAACAGGCCAAAGTTCATATATAGATCACTTGTACAGATTGTCATTTTTATGTTTAAATTGGCTAAGGGCCAGTGTGATGATGTGATTTTGATAAGTGATTACCGACGCACCACATTCAAACAAAGTGATATGAAAAAAAACGTACTACGAAATTTGTGATTTTTGTGAACAATTAATTTATATTTGATAACAAAAAAACATTAGTTTTTATAACAAAAAGGAAAATATAGAAAAATTATGTTTAATTTGTATCAACAACATATTTTATAGGTAAGATCCATATTATCTACATACCCCTAATATTTCGAACTCTCCCACGTATCAATTCGGGCGTAAATACTCAGCCGCCGGAAAATCCAAAATGCAATATGCAATAACGCCTACATCAACATTCAACAGTCAATTGAATTCGAACAATTTTTGAACTTTCCATAAAAAATGTTCGTTTAAATTGAAATTTTTTTTTTTTTTTCAAAAATCAAGGATCGTAATTGGAGATTTTAGTTTCTTAGTGATTTTTTGGGAATATTTGAGCCCAATTTACTGGTCCGAATGTGTTTTCATTCTAGTTTAAAACGTCGATTTTCGATCTTTCCGATAGGCTGAAACATTAGGTATGCAAATTAATTTTTACAACAAATTTTTGTTGTAATCGTGCATGCACATAAATTGCGTTTATTTCCGTTATTCATTAGTTATTTCAGGTGTGATATCATGTGTTTAAGACCCTATACATTTAATATAGTAAAACTCGTTTATAACGATCATGGATATAATTAATGTGCGGCTAAAGTTTAAATTTACAATTTCACGCTTATTACGAAACCAATAAAAATCAAGATATGTTTTGAAATAAACGACATCAAATATAAGGGCTTATACCGATATTATTAGGTTGTTGCAGAAATAATTGCACATTTGGCGTCGATCGTTCTAGTTTCCGGTTATGTATGATTTATTTGTTATGGCCACCTAATACATCACTGTAATCAGTGAATTTGGTACTACTGATATCGGCTTGTGTCTGTTATTTTCATTGTTTGGTGTGTTGGGAATCAGCTCTTAAATTAGCCTTGGAAGAACAGCAAAACTGCTCCGCGATTTAGTTTAAATCTGGACGTAAAGCCGCAAAAACTGCCCGAAATTAGAAATGGCGAAGAGTCAATTAGTGAACGGACAACTCAACATTGGCCCAACAATTTTGTGATGGAAACGAAAGTCTAGAAGACGAGAGGGCCGTGGACGTTCTTCGGCTATCGACATTCACTATTTAAGGACAAATATTGGGGAAAATCATGTAAAACAACCCGATAGTTGGCAGATAAATAATAAATCTAATTGTTACATTAGATATGCCTCTTTATGCTCGATACCGCAATTATTTTTGCACCAACCTACTATTTTATACACGGTCGGTGATTACCCGGTTTACACTGTCACAAAAAAATATTTTGTTTCTTGGACCACTCCGGATTATTCTGCATATATTTGGCTTCCTATAGCTGATTTTACATGATACAAACCACTTAAGGAAGTAACAAGGATTATGTCTTTCGTGTAAATCGAGAGCTTTATTTGCACATGCCAAATTTACGAATTTAACAAGCATAGAGAAGCAATTTTCAGGCGTTGCTCGTTATAACCGAACTACACGGCAATTGTTAACTGGAAGATTTTTTTTTTCACAAATCGAAGAAAAAGAAAATATTGTAATTAATGTTTCTATTTAAAAATTGTAAATCAATTTGAACTAATATAAATAAGAAAAAATGCACTGGTTTTTTCTGCCGTTTGTATTTATTGCAATTGAACAAGAACAGATTTTAAGCACCCTTATATTGTTGAAAACAAAAGTAAACCAGTCTTTGAATTTTTAAACCCTCTACCAATAACTCAAGTACTTGAGCGTTTCACAATTAATCAATATTTATATTACTTATACATATAGAACATTGCAAACATCTATTGTCTTCGATAAACAACAACAACAACAACAACAACAACAAAACGATTGTTTCAATTTTAATTGACATAAAACAAAAAAAAAATAGTAGCATATACATACACGTTTTGATTTATTAATAATTTTTAATTGAACATAACGATTATATTAAACGCGACAATATGTTATTTCCTGTTTCCGTAATAACCGGACATCATGTTATAAGTTGTTGTTAAAACGGTCATTTTAATCAAATACCTAACGTTATTATTAAGTATTTATATAGCAGTGTGGGGTGCAAACATAAATGAATACCGTAAATATAGCGAAAGTTAGCCCCTAGCACGGTATTCAGCTTATTAACCCTATTAGATATTATAGCATTTCCGTTCACGCTCTTGTTATACCCTCTTTAAAGCACTCAATCTTCACATAATATAAACACACATTAAAATTTCTCTTCTATTTTTGTTTTTTTGTTTTGTACAAATTAGTAATTTTCGAATTGTTTTAATTAACATTGAAAATAAATTGATCATAAATGAAAATAAGCTTTTCCCACACACATATAGTGGGTTTTGTAACGCTAATAAAGTGGGTAACACGCTAAAGGTCTAGGGTGAGTTGGATGATAACAACTTAGCAGGTATTATACCTATACGACATGTAGGTGCAATTTGTGCATGTGTGTGTGTGTGTGTGTGTGTGTGTTATTTCAACATTAGCAATAAAATTAAATGGGTGGGTGGAGAAACTGAAAGGGTACCTATATTGCATATACTGAACGTGTACAGCTAATTTGTTTGTTCCACAATAAAATTATCTATAAATTACACAAAATCAACAATTTCGTTTTAACAGAACAAAGGGTTTAGAAGTTTAAACAATATTTATATAAATTCTGGAAAAAATTTCGTATCATCTTAATATCCTTTGAGAATAAAATGACATCAATACTTAGCATTGTAGCTTTAATTAATTAATTATTTAATTAATTAACTATATAAAAGCTATTAATTTTGATATTCGTAGATACTTAAACGGTGCGGATTGTTGAAACGACATCGCAAATTTGAAACGGTTTAGTTTTTTCTTTAGAATAAAACAGTTGTGGGTTTGTTTATTTAAGGGTAGCTACTAGTAATAAAATTGTTTGATTAAATCAAATTCAAAATTTCGTTGATTAATGAATCTATACCTCTAAGTATATCATCATCGTTGTGGATAAATTTCTCTCTATATAAGACCAACAACTTAAGATTTATATATAAGGGGTGGATTGGAAAACAAATTAAAAAGTGTATAAGAAGAAAAGTAAAGGCGGAGGGTGGTTTGACTGTGGTGTGTATAGCTTCTGTACAGTGAATATTGCTGTTAGTTAAAGAGGGGGACAAAACAGTAAAGCAATACGCACAGCATATGATCGTTCGCTTAAAGTCTATCCGAATGGTTAAAAGGTAAATGCAGAGTAAATATTTGACATAGATAATTACAGCCGCGCCTAAGAGGCGTGCCGAAGTGCAGAGTGCGTAGGCGGTGGTGGTGGTGGTGGCGGCAGTTATATGCGGGGGCGGTGTGTCAGTGACGGCTACCATACGTCTCTAGAGGTTGCCTTTCCGCCACCGGTTCAATTCGATGTATACGTACATAGATTATAGAGATACAATACATATATCTACCTATGTATATCCCTCTCTTCACATAAAGCCATTCAGTTTGCCAATTATATTCCCAAATGATTCTAATATAAATTTACCGCATTTTGTTGCTACTAACCGTCTCTAAAGACACGTATAACGATTTATTCTAGTATCAACGTTATATGATAATGATAATATTTATTGTCAAAATTAGTTAAAATCAAAAATGACGATCGTAGAAAATTGTACGACTAATATTAGGTGCGATAAAAAAATAAATAAAAGAATAGTGAACAATTAAACACACGCAAAATAGATTGTAAAATTCATGATAAAATATCTACATCCGGTCTAGTGGCAGTCAAACCATCATGAGTTGGCCATCGAGTCTCTCATTTATCTTGGAGATAGAAGCTACTTGACAAGTCCATGAAGTTGGTGTTCACCTGAGCGTCGTTACGCCCGCCCCAATACAATTTAAATCACGCAATAAAAGACCAGATTTATCACCTTTCACATGACCTGTTTTAATCACAATGTGAATATCTTAAAATGGTTTATTTTAAAATTATACCGCCAAACATAGACTACTATAAACATACAGGTTGAGACATTCGATCTAGGAACACAAGACAGTCTTGTGGATGGGTTATTTTACAAAAATTCTACCAGCCATCTCTTTTCAACTCAGTCGAAATCTATAAAGGGGCAGTTACACGGTCGTGGTTCGGCGGAACTGGTCCGCCGAACCGCGGACCATGGACCGTGTAACATAGTTGGTCCGCCTTGGTCCGCTCGATCCATCGATTGTCGGTAAAATGTCGCGGAACAAAGGAGCGGACCGGTCTGGTCCGTGTTGGTCCGCGGTGGTCCGTGAAATGGTCCGCTGTGGTCCGCCATATCACGGACCATTTTCATAAGATGTTTTTAATCGTAAAATTAATCAAATAATAAAATTGGCTTATCATTACATACAGAAAGTATAATTGATTAATTATAAAAGGACTTGATGGAAATTGTGAAATATTAAGAATTTGTACAGGTAGATTGGAGTATAAGAATTGTTTAAAATACGATAAATATTTGAAAAAGTAATGAATTTAATCATATGAGCACTTAATTGAAAGGATTAATCTAAATTGTGTGTATAGCAACCTTGAAAATTCCTGACGAACCACAGCGGACCGTGTTGACACACTGGTCCGTAGAACCGCGGACCACAGACCAGCTCCGTGGTTCGCCGAACCACGGACCGTGTAACTGCCCCTTTGGATTGTCCTGGTTCTTGTAGCTTCTCTTATGTTCCTAGATGAACTGTCTCAACCTGTATATGTGTTTCTATTTCGTTTTAGTTGCGGGTATTTGTTGTTGTTGTTGTTGTTTTCCTTCTAGTTTAACTATACTGCATGCATAATAAATCCATTTCAATTTTGCTAGTTGCCCTTTCAGGAAGTATTTCAATTCACCCCAAACATGACACCAATGTCTAATTATTAAACCGACAAATTATATACAAAAATCGACAAATGCTTGTATATCTCCCCAGTTTGGAAAACATTTACAATCGAAAAGCTCCCTTATAGTCAAAAATTCATCGGATTGAAGGCGTGCAATTGTCGCAGACGATTTCTTCAAATCAAACGCCCCATCATTTACAACAAATGATCAATTTTGCAGCTGAAATTATTTATATCAGTTGAATAAAATTTTAAAATATTTTGAACTAGCGGAAGTGGAGCTTTAGTAAAGCAGCTTTTAATAATGGTGGTATCTAGTTTGATATTATTTGCTGATTGTTGGTAATACTGCATTAGATTTTTAAAATAATTCATGTATATACAATAGTGTTGAATTAAAGTGAAAAATTATCCAGGGCGGATCGAGGTGCAGATGGAAGGAAGTCGTGTTAGTTGGAGGATTGCGTATCAAATACCCGTCATCTATATTGTTGTTCTGATTATAAAAGACGCGTTGCACGCGTCTTGTATACGACAATAGAAAGCGGAAGATATTGCAGATGCTTGTGCCAAGAATGTACCTAATTATTAAATATTGCAGATGTCTTTACAACAACAACAAAAGAAAATATTAAATATTTCGTTATTTCATTGTTTTTCTTTTTTTTTACATTTTCTAAATCTTTATTTTATGTTATTTGAATAATGTTTGGGTTTGTCCATTCAATTTTTCTGTATGATGTATACGGATGTGAAGTGGTGCGACGATAGAGGGCTGGAAATCGTTGTTTCCCGGTGCTGAAATGTTGACATGCCCTTAACAATAGTAGAGACGGGGTGACAGAGAGAACGATCGTTGGGATCGGTGCACAGAATGATCATTGCGTTGTTGTTGGCAATGTTGTACTGTTAGAGGAGGGGCGAGGGTTTTCTCTTTCTACAACTCATTCCTCTTATGTATACTATACATATAAATATATACGTGTATATATATATAGGTATAGTATTTTCCTATACTACACCGTAATTTCTGACTCACAATTATTCATTGTGTTCAGAGTTTGAACCGCAGGATCTCTCCCCTGCGGTTTTCTTAGATTTTCTGACATATGTCGTAATTACTGCCGACTGCAGCTTTACTTTTGTCATTTCAAATCATACTGTATGTACAACATCGAACAGATCTGTTCCAGCTGCTTTTTTATAGCAATTGCGTTGCCTTCTTTCACAGTCAAATCGACCCTTTTATCAAAATTAATCGGTCGCGATACAGCCTAACCGTTGATGTTTTCTTTGCGGAAAACGCGCAACCCCATAAACATTTCATTTAAATACCAAAATTATCGATTAAATTATATTATTGTTTGGTGTGATAATGTTAGTTTTATGGTGGTTTGTTTTACACACAGGAACATATGTACACATAATTAGCGAGTGCTTTATACGCCACGGTTTTTTTTTTTGGTTTTGTTGTTGTCATTTCCAAGTACTACTGGATGTGTGGTATAGTTCCTTACTGGTACACCTCCGCTTCTAGTTGAAGAATACAGAACACGTGCCCGGATGTTAAGGGAATGTAAAGAGTTTGAAATAAGCGGTCTTTTGATGTAAAAAGGGTGTGCAGAGGTCACATGTCGTCCTTTTTATTTAAAACATATCCGCACGTGCTACCAACTGGTCATGGTTTCACATCATCAATTGATAATAATTATAATAATCATTAATTACCAGATAGAATCAATTGATTTTATTGTTTTTTATTTACTGATTCCCAATTTTCTATCAAAATTGAAACAATTTCTATGAAGCTACAATATACTTACTTATTGTTAGTAATCAATATTTTGATAAAATACGTTTTAATACGATGACATGAAATAAATGAGAACCAATAAATCTGGCCCTTCGTTTTCGTATCTCGATAATCGGTGTAATAAGTGACAATGGTTATTATTATCGGAGATGGAGTAGTGAAGCATATAGGGGCGAGACGGGTTGTAATCATGGCCAATTAACAAGTGAGAGGTATTTGGTCCTAACAGGATCTGGTGTTGTCATTGTCAAGCTGTGGTGGATGACACGCCGGGATATTTTTATAGAATGCCCTTCGACCACAGACTTGATCGACGATCATTTCAATCACACATTCAGACACACATATACACATATCGTATGTGTATACATACATACACCCACATATGTATAGTATATAAGTATACGTATTTGAAATACGAAAGGAGAATGATAGGAAAATCGGGATGAAGGAGAACGAATTAGCTGACTCCCAACAGACATCTGGTAATGGCAAATTTCGAACGGATTATTATTTTTGAATGATTCTAGTATAGGGGGGTGCATAGAAAATGAACTTATTAACGCGTTTATCTGATTATTTCCACAAAAACAAATGTTCAATCTGTTATTTTTAGTCAATTTTTATAATATCTGATCAAAAAAAAAAACAAAAAAAAGTATTCATAAAGTTTTCTAGTAGTCCAGTTTTGGTTCCTTTATAGATTAAGACTATGCAAATATTTGGCATTCGATATTGGTTCTATTGTTTAGATATACTAGAATGGGGTGAGAAATGGTAAATAAGTTTGTTGTTGCAGGTAAAGGGGGTGAGAAATCAAAGCAACAGAGCGAAATGGCAGCCGAAAGTTCGACAAATCTTCAATCTGAATCATCAGAAACAAGCACATCAACACCACCATCAAGAACATTGAACTTTTCAATTGCAAAAATAATGGAACCGGATAACAAAATATTGAAGAAACAACAACAACAACAAACCCAAAATTATGATCCACAAAATAAATGTACTAATAATAAAATAATAAATATGTCATCATCATATCAAACAACACCTTTAGAATCGGCATTTAAAAAATATGTACCGAATGTGTTAAGATCACAAGAATTACTGCAACAATATCCATTGGTTTATTATCATCCGAGTCAATTGATGCTTAGTTCGGTATATTCACCAAATACAGAACCAAGTGCTACCTCAAATACAGTAGCAATATCCAGTACAAGTCAGGTAATACCATTTCCACAAACAATAAAACCATGTCCAAACAATAAAAGGACAACAGAAACGAAAACAACATTAATAAATAATAGCAATCAATCGACACCATCAACGAAACAAAAAAGTTTTGAATGCGGTGAATGTGGTAAAGTATTTAATGCACATTATAATTTAACAAGACATATGCCAGTACATACCGGTGCTAGACCGTTTGTTTGCAAAATATGTGGTAAAGGTTTTCGTCAAGCATCAACATTATGTCGACATAAAATCATTCATACATCAGAAAAACCACATAAATGCCATACATGCGGTAAAGCATTTAATCGTTCATCAACATTAAATACACATGCACGAATACATGCTGGTTATAAACCATTTGTATGTGAATATTGTGGTAAAGGTTTCCATCAGAAAGGTAATTATAAAAATCATAAACTAACACATAGTGGCGAAAAAGCATATAAATGTTCAGTTTGTTCTAAAGCATTCCATCAAGTATATAATTTAACATTTCACATGCATACACATAATGATAAAAAACCATTTACATGTCGTGTATGTGGTAAAGGATTTTGTAGGAATTTCGATTTAAAAAAACATATGAGAAAACTACATGAGAATACAACAACAACAGATACGGATTTTACAAATACACCAGCAACATCAACTTATTCAAACGATAGAGATTTACATCGATTTATAAGTCCATTTTTAAGGCCACCAGTTCCTGTTTATTCAAAATTATTGTGACCATATCAGTAAATATACAAAACTATTTAATTATGTGTATATAATATCTATATTAACTATATATGTACAGCCTGTTTCACTTGAACGTATATCAAACTCTTTGATATTATAACAGTGCCTTGTAGATCATTTGTTAATGTCAACTTTTCCCCATTACCAAATGACCTACAAGAGCACTTCCACGATCAACGAATACTCACGCATTATCCACTAAATTTTAGATATAGGTACATTTAGGTGGAACATTCTGTATATATTATGTATAATTGTATAACGAAAATATAAGTCGGCCTAGTTTTGTTAATAATAAATAAATATCGGGCCTGTTACTTCTGTGAAATTATTGGTAATTATCGTTTGATTAATAAATAAATATTTTCAAATGTAATTCTAAATGAATAAAACGAAATTTAGTGAGTTTTTCGGCGCTATTATTATAGCGTCTATACCATATCTACATATATATATATTTGATCTCTTTTATTAACGTGCAATATATGCAAAAAATTTTGTCACATCATCGCGTCCATCATAAAATTGTGACAACTGTATTGCTGATTTAGATTTAGAAATTATTGTAAAAAAAGCAAATAAGTATGTAATTTAGTTATAGTATATCCACAATAAATGTTATTTAATAATAATAGCAATTTTTTTAATTTATATTTACCGTTACAGTGATCGCCGCTTAATGCGGCTGCTATTATACGCTATAAAGTCGTGAATTATTAAAATCAAAAGTTTCTGTTGGTTATAGTGATTTAGATATAGTGCAGATAACATGTAAGTTTACGTTTATTACGAAGCCATGGATATAGCGAGCAATTCCAAAAAAAAAAAATGGCAAAAATTGAATATATTAGTGTACGTTCAATTTGTGGAAGATAACTTTTTCTTTTGTAAGTGAATAAAATTCTGATAAAATATAGCTAGTTGAGTACTACCGACTTTAATGACTATCAGTCCTCAATTTCTGATTGTTTCATTAGATAAATACATAGATAGAACAATATTTTGGGGCCTTATTGTGCCCGTTGTGGTCGTTATAACATTGGAATAGACATACAGACTTGGGGTTTTTAATATGAACATACATAAAAAAATACCAACACCATCCACTCTTAGTATTTAACCGAGAATATCGATCTTTGTCTGATACATAAACCAGCGGATGTTTCAACATGATGATGACCAAGTTGGCAATGTGAGATTTTTGCGAATGGAAGAACCTTAAAGCCCTTTCACATTATACAGCTTTTTTTGTCGAATAAACAACTACATAGTTCACATTATCCGGTCACGGCAAAAAACTCTGTTGTATAGCCATCTATTACATTATACGGTTCTTATTCGTACAGTAGCTGTGTGAAAACTTAGTAAAGACCTGACCTGACCTTGTGACGGTAAAAATTCGTGCATAAACCTGAAGAGTGTGTGGTGCTGCTATTGTTTCCGATGTTCGTATAAATAATACCAAATCTGTAGGTATAGGACTGTAGAATAAGTGAGACAAAGAACAGATTGTAGATAGATTATAGAATTTTTCATCTTGAAGATACGAATAAATAGTTACGACCATTAAATAATGGTTATAACGAACTAGTATTTCAAATCCGCCAGATTTCGTTATAACCGAATTTTGGTGTACATACTCCTAAAACGAATAAATACAAAAAAGCGGCTAATTTCAGATCCAATTAATTTTGTCAATTTCAGCGGAATACAAAAACTTCCGACCTGATTTATTCTAGAACATTTAAGATTTTGAGTAAATGCTCAAAAATTGTGACAATTTCCCTGGAAAAACAAATAATCTGTTACCAAAGTGTCGTTCATCGTATTTGTTAAACATATCTGTTCACAAAAACGTATATTTATCGCCATATTAATCCGGAATGATGTTGATCGAAACCGACAGGATGGTTTTGTAAAAGGGGCGCTATTTATTGTAATGCCCCAAAGGCAGCCGTATCAAAACTCCATAGAGGTCAGTTTCGTTTCGGTAGTTGAATTCTGATAAGGTAAATATTTGTCGAACTGAAGACTGTATATGTTGTGAATAAAGAAAATCCATGCACCAGAATGAATATTGTCGTTTATTGTTCTTCGTTGTTTTTGTTCTTTTATTTTAATTTAAACAATTACTTAAGATTTTCACAGATGTGTGTGTGTGTGTATGTGTGGATATATAAAACATTTGTGATTATGTTGTATGTGGTTCGATTTCCCCTTGAATGGTCAACAACAACAAAAAATTTCTGTTAATATCCTTAAGAAGATTACTAGTGTACATGTGTTTGTTGCATTTTCTGCTGCACCTTTGCGTTTTAACTAAAATGTCGGCCTCTTTTTCTCGGTTTTATCTGTCTATACTTATTTAGTATTTCTAATAATAAAAGAGAGAACATCCGACGTATCAAAGATATATTCTATTCATTGATCGTTTTAAATGGTTTAGGGCTGGACTTAAGGATAATTTACGAAATCTTGCACAAGTGGAATGTAAAGGTAGATTAGACAAATCTATGTTGACAACATCAACAACAATTACAAAATATAGTTTAGAATTTTAATGAAATATATTTGAAACAAAATTGTTGAAATTATTTTGGACGTACACATCAATTTTTATTGTTCGTTTCTTCGGTTTAGTACAAATGTAAACACTTGAAATCAACAATGAATTGAACCAATCATATCAAATATTGTTGTAGAATTGATCGACAATATATCTAACAATTCTCTTGTATTTTATAATAAGGAATAAAAGTAAATATTTCATGACATTCATATCCGTAAAGTTATTTAGTTTGTTTATCGGCTAACCTAATGGTAAAATTTGTTTGAAAAGAACTAACCCACAAATCATGTTTGATAGAGCGAACATCCGTCTTTCTTCTACCATCAACAATCTCCCTAGAATATTACACATGTTCGTAAAGAGAGAAACAATATTAGCACATATATATACCTACTTGAAAACGTAACTATTCTACCGTATGTAATCCTCTTTTATAGGGCCATTTCATGTGGATCATTTTTTTTTTTTTGTATAATCAAAAACGATCTCTATCTTTATTTACATTTAGTTTTTCTTCTTTTTGGTTCTAGATACTAATGTACAACTCAATTAAAGATAATGCTTAAAATAAGAACAATTTTGGACGTCCTTAATTCTAGCACCACTCAATATAATTTAATATCCTCTGTTACAATCAATGTAGTTTTATTAAAACATTATTTCGGTGGGGAAATTTTTAATATTTAACGTTACTTAAATTTTCTATTATTGGCAATTGTGTAATTAAAAACTGTCGAACACCTGTGAACTCTCATATCAACAATCTATCTCTTTCTATAAATACTATTATTAGGTATATACCTATATAGAAGTTCTTATACGTTGTATATAGAAAGTGCAAAAGGATAGGGGATGTACTGTTCGTAATTTACAGTTCGACACCCCCATACAAAGCTTTTACAGTTCAGCTAATACACAGTAGAGCTTACTTCAGGAGACGAACGAGAAAAGAGGATTCAACATATTTAACGATCGAAGCCAATGAACAGTTAGCTCCTGTTTATAGGTCTATTTAAAGGGCACTGTTATCGTATTCTATATATGTTATATACAATTGGTGATTTTGTTGTTATAAACGACAGTTGCATATATTTGTATCACCGTATTCAACAATAATACAAAACGAACGGAAATCTCCACAATTTTGTTGAAAAATCAAATAAAAATCTTGTCTTTTACAAGATTAGATTGGAAGAACAGCTTGAATAGCATATTCGTCGATTAGTATCCTAAGTAGGGTGATCTACACATTATTAAAGGGGATTTTTACATGTTTATCACTATGAAAGGACATAATAGAGCTTGATGTTGATAACGCATGCCAAACGTGATGGTGGATCAGATCATCGTTGTATACAACAACAACAACAACACGATAATCTTTGTTTGAAATGACAACGCGTCGTTTCCAGAATTGCTTATGAATGCAAAAGGTGTTGGATCTCGAGGGTGTAACAACTACATATAGGGTGGAATAGATGATTATATAAAATGCCAATTAATATATATCGTAAATCCCTCCACCCTCTACAACAATGATTCAATTGTTGCATCCAATGATTCGGAGGAAAATTGGAATATTTTTGATTGTTAACATTGTAATTATCGCGAAATTAGTAAAATTAGATTTTTTATAATGTTTTTCGATTAAAACAACAACAATTTTTATCACCTATTTGTAAGTGTACAATAAAAGCATTTTAATGCCCTCTATCGGTGGTTGTAAAAATGCGCCATCTAGTTGTTATAATTGTAAATGGTTCGAGCTTTCGCTTGAGCTTTAGGTTTGAACAAACAGGAATAATGTAGTGTGTTATCCTGATAAGAGAACAGTCCAATATAAATATCAATAAATGTTAAATATAGAGTTAATTAGTTATAAATTTATCGAATAAACATATTTATTAAATAAATAATAATGTTCTATTGTATTCAATTTAATAATTAATTGGAACGCCTTTATTAAAGCAATTAAATTATAAATCAGAACAATTGTATCAATTTTTTTTATTACCAAAACAAGTGATAATGTTGAATACTTATATAAAGGGGCCTCAGGTGAAATGGACATTATTCGTACATTACAGGTAAGTGAATAATTAATAGATTTGATCCGATTTTTAGAAAAATAATAATAATTTTATACTTATTACAAACAGATCAATATTAGACAACTTCCTGTTGTAGTAATAGGGTCTTAACATGCAGTTTTTTGTATACAAACAAATATTTTTAAATTATTTTCGCAAAAAATCACCAATTCATTAATATCATTTCAATAAGAAGAAGCCAACCAATTCTTCTTATCAGTGTTAATTTGAAAAAAATAAATTAACAAAAAGTGTTAACACCTCTAGTGCGGTGTTAGATATTTAACACGGAAATATCAAGGTGTCCGGCATTTAAAGGTCAATTTATAATTGATTTTGTCGTACAAATACCAACAAAAAAAAAATTGTTTAAATTTTTGTAATTAAATGTTCGTCATTTAGTTTTTCGAATTTTTCAACCGGAAATTGTTAAGTAGGCGATTTCCTGTTTTGATAAATAAAACAAAATTTATTTTAAGACAACAATTTCACGTTATATTTCTGTCTTTTACAAAAGTATTTTTGTTTGTAATATGTGGAAAATTGTGATCGTAAATTAATGTTGTTGTTGTTCAGTTTACATTAAGGAACTTTATTATTTACTTCTTCATTATTAAACATTTTGTTAAAAACAACCCAAATAACGATTTTTATATCAGATTGGTATAGTTTGCGTGCATGTCTAACTTAATGTTGACTATTACCATATATATATATACCTATTATTATAGTTAGAATATGTTTGTAATATTGGTAGAATATTTGTTTATGTTTTAGAATCAGATAGTTTCGAAAATAATGAAGGTTGCCATTATGAAGTCTCTGATAATATTTATAAGTGCATCAGTGGTGATTTATCAATATCATTTATCAACTGCTTGGTTAATAAGACAAAACAATCCAAAAGAATTTAGAGTAGAAAATATAAGAAATAGAAACAGGAAAGATGATGTCTTTCAACAAAATGCTTCCAACAATGACGTAATTAATTTTTGAAATTTATCAATAATAATAATAATAATGCACGTATTATTAGTGTTCAGAATCATGGAATGATATCGATTTACCACCTCTTTATGTGATAACACCAACATATAGACGACCAGAACAATTGGCAGAATTAACACGACTATCACATACATTAATGCTTGTTAAAAATGTCCATTGGTTAGTTATAGAAGATGCAATAGAAAAAAATATTTTAATTTCAGAATTATTGAAACGAACAAATTTAAAATATCAACATTTTATTGGTAAATTTCTATTATTAATTATTTAGAAATTTGCATTTTTTTACTTTTTCCAAAAAAAAAAAATTACAAAAATCTAGCACCAATGCCTGAACAGTACAAAAAGAAGAAAAAAGGACCGAAACCGCGTGGTGTATCTAATCGTAATGCTGGTTTAGAATGGATTAGACAAAATGCTAAATCTGGTGTATTTTATTTTGCTGATGATGATAACACGTATGATCTTCAATTATTTGAGGAGGTAATTTTAAATATAAATACCTAACAATTTGAGACATCCTGTAATATTGCGGTTTGTATGAAAAGAGACAGAAACATCAGTTTGTCCTGTAATTTCATAGGAGCAGTGTGCGCAAGTACAAATACTGGTCCTTCTTAAGTAGATTCTATAAAATGATGTTGTTATGACGTTAGAAATAATAAATTTATAAAATTTTATCTAATAACGAATACGATACTAAATTCCATAATGCAGTTGTACTATCGTATAACAATCACCCAGTACCATCCCTAAACAATTTACCAGAATTATGGTATCGCAAAACTGTAAATAAAAAGTAGCTTTTCATCGAAAATTATACCTCCAACAACTAGAGGGTGCCACATGTATGAAAAACGTTAGAGATCTAACACTGCGTTCACAAATTAATCGACAACTATAAAAGTTGTAATACCTGCCTGTTCAATTAACCACTTGTCGTACTAATCATTTTTGTTTTAAATCGCCTAGTGTTTTGAGTAAGGCACGAAAAACTACATGCATTTCAAATTTCGAATATGGTAACTGCTTTTCGATTTAAATAATAAAATTCTGGCGTAAATCGATTATGGAATAAAGACTAATTCTATTTTAATTGTAATTTTATTAAGCTACTTTCAAAAGTGCGTCAATTTTTAGAAACGTAAACCCATGAGTAGTCGTCTGTTTGTTACTTTTCTCTTACCTTATCCATTTCTCATTCTAACTTATATAGACCAGATTTTTCTTCCATTCCTAAATCTCGACCTTGTCTTTAATATAAGACTCAATTTACTTTGCCACGCACTTAAATGCTCATGTTTCAGGAATATAAGTTTTATTTAAGGCAAGGTCGATCATAAGTTGAGTTTTAGAAAGGCAAGTTGAACCGAGCTTTAGTTATTATTCTGCTACGTTAGCACTTGTTAAATACGGAGGGGTGCTTAATTGACGCCACCCAGTTTCATATAAGTTAGAACGAGATAAAGAGTAACAATAGACAAATAAAGTGTGACGTCAGGTGATAGTGTTGCTATGGCATTGCGTTCTAAGCAAATCAACTTTATTGGGTGAGGTTATATGGATATCTTGATTTGTATGGAATGCAATGCTATAGCAACACTGTCAGCTGACGTCATCACTTTTGCAGTCTATTGCGATAGTTGACCCCACCAATGCCTAGTTGGGTTTTAAAACATCACCCCTCTATTCTAGTTAATAATTCTATTTAGAAAAGTATTTCGTGGTTTGTATTATTAAAAGATTCCAACTATAACAGAAACAGAAGATAATTATCTCCTGTCTTTGTCAGAAATATAAGGAGCATTACGAAATGTACTGTATCAGACAAAGAACGAAATAGATTGAGAGTGGGTGGGCTGTTGTATTTTCCTGTGCGTATTTTGTTGCATACTGTATACAAAATTGTACGTGTGCGATTCAGGATTAAGGGTCGATTACATTGAGCGACTTTAGACGTTGCGACCAAAGTCGCTGTGTGTAACATAGAAGACGCTGGATGCTCGGCGACTGTGAATTTAGTAGCCGACCGGTCTACTTTTGTTGCTAGATGGTGGCGACTGTAGCCGCTGTGGTTTTTACATTACTTGTAACACTTAAGCAGTACAGTCACTTCACGATTTTCCGTCGGATCTACCAGATACTTACGATTAATAGCAACACTGTTAGCGATTTGGAGATTTTAATCGGTGTGTAAACGACTTGCAATATGCGCATGCGCGACCACGCCTCAATTGCCAGCATCCAGCGACAAAAGACGTTCAGTGTAATCAACCCTTTACACAACCTCCACATGCAACAATAATCTCAAAACAATGCACATTTCAGATTCGATATACGAAACAAGTATCAATGTTTCCAGTTGGTTTAATAACAAAATTGG
Source organism: Lydus trimaculatus (assembly GCA_037414755.1). Taxonomy (NCBI): domain Eukaryota; kingdom Metazoa; phylum Arthropoda; class Insecta; order Coleoptera; family Meloidae; genus Lydus; species Lydus trimaculatus. Next base: position 1,217 of record JAZBGY010000890.1, on the reverse strand, counting down.
GTGTTAGTACGCCGGTTGTTAAAAATGGTACATTTGCTGGTTTTTATGATGGTTGGATGGCTGGTAGAAAATTTCCTGTTGATATGGCTGGTTTTGCTGTATCTGTTAAATTTTTATTATGTCGTCCAAATGCACATATGCCTTTTAAACCAGGATATGAGGAAGATGGTTTTTTAAAAAGTTTAGAACCATTTGAACCAAAAGATGTTGAATTATTAGCATCAAATTGTACAAAGGTACAAAATTCACTAAAAACAATAATAAAAATTTAAATATAGTTGTGTTTTTTTTTTGTTGTTTTGTTTCAGATTTTAGTATGGCACACGCAAACTAAAAAGAATGAACCGTCGCAGCCTTTAGATTTAACTAAATATAATAATACAAATCTAATAAAGCTCAAAGAAATCTTAGTATAAATAGTAATAAACATTGTTTTGTTGTTATTTTTGTTTTTTTTAAATACAATATGGGGTAGCAATTAAATATAAAATTTTTGTATTCTAGTCTACAATACCTAATTCTTATTGTTAATTGGGTTTATAATTAAATATCAACATCATCAAATCCATATCATTGTCGTTATTTAATTGTAAATCAAAATTAATAAAATCATACACATTTTTCTAATATTTATCATCATATACGGTTGAATTGTGATAGTTATTGAAATATTGTAAACTTAAGATAACAATTTACTTTTAAAAGAATGGGGCTGTGTTACATTTTTTTAAATCAACTGTTTGAAATCAAATATACACACAATCATTACATAATCCTTACATTAATATAAGAGTATCAATAAGCAAATTAGAGTTTTATTGATTTCATCCCCTTCCATAAACAAACAAAACAACAACAAAAAAAACGAAAAGGATAAAAGAAATCGCCAATTTTTTGGTATAATTTATTGGAATTCGTATGGAATTATCCATCTACATATGGACAATTTATAATTAGATAATATGGTTCAATTCCTTTATAACATAATTATCAGTACAATTTCATTCTAAAATTCTTACATCAAATATTGAGTTTTTTTGTCTTTTTTTTTATTTATTATTTTTTTAATCTAATGACAATTAAACTGATGGAAATATGTAGGTATGTACTAATATAAAAAGATTTTTTTATTTCCAAATCCAGTTTAAGAAATAAAAATTTGGCAAATTTTGATCAAATGTCTCTATCTCTTTTCTCCTCATTATAATGTACCCCCC